>NQII01001751.1:692797-705150 GCA_002778355.1 Clitarchus hookeri | reverse complement strand
TCGATAAACCTATCGCAGCTCACACCTAACTGACCCTGAGAAGCTCATATATCTCCATTTATCATGCAGGAATTTAGTCACCATTACCTTTCCCAGAACAACTTGTATTGCCGAGCTAGTTCTAGACGGCACCTACCTCAAGTATAAATACCACATGCGGGCCTCTGAGAGCGAGTGATTAAGAGCCGAGAGTTTGGCGTCTCGTGGACCTTAAGCGACAGTTGGACGATTCCGGAGCGGCGAGGGACGAATGCAGCTGTATGAGAGAGTGCGTCGGCGAGCTTGTGTGCAGTGAAGAATGGGACTGATCTGTGGGACTGTAGACTGGATGCGTGAGTGAAAAGACATTCGGGACGATGGAAATAGACAGTTTTAACGAAACGTGTGGAAATAATTGGAGCAGTTTAAGGGACATTTGCATAAATAAAGACTTTAATTAAAATAGAGATAGTAATTAAATATTGCGCAAAATAAGAATAATAAGAGTTAATAGGACGCTCAGACTGGTAAATAACAGATGTTTGATTGTTTGTAGCATTAAGAATAAACATAATTATTGAATTTAGTTTTTTTATTTTTATGAAGACCTCATTAACTCAGATACGCCCCTCAGGCGTCCCATGTAACACTGGTGTCAGATGTGGGACTGAGGAAAATGTTAATCAATCAGTCGTATATAAAGTTAGAATATAGGCAAGTAGTTAGTGATTTTAAAACAAACTAATAAATTTTAATAGCTGTGGGTGAAAATAATTAAGACTGTTTTGTACACCCGACACAGTGAAAGTTAACAAGGAAAATATCTGCAGAACTGGAAGTACTGCGGGCATTAATTGAGGGGCTAAGTAGCCAAGTGAGCGCAAGTGCAAATAGCTTGAGAGAAGATGTGAATACCCAAATAAGTTCTGTAAAAGAAAGTGTGAATGAAACTGCAAATAACCAAATTAGTTCAGTAATAGTAAGTGTAAACGAGAATGTAAATAGCCAGATAAATAATATACATGATTTAGAAGATACACTGTTAATGAGAATGTAGACAGGAAAATAGAAGGCATTAGCGATTTAGTGAACATGAGAATTGACTGTGTAAATGAAATACTGAACACTGTAAACCACACGATGGACAGCGTAACTGAAGTAGTGAACAGTGTCAATGGAAGGATGGACAGCATCGAGAAGGAATTGCAACAATTCCTTCAGCAGCTGAGTTCCAGTACCACCTCATCTACAGCCGAGAGAAGTAGGGAAGCAGAGCAAGTAGAAACCAATACAGCAACCTCGGAGGAGAGCAATATGATCTGTGGCATTGGTGTCGCGCAGCCAGCAGTGGGGAAGGGGGTCTCAATTAAGCCCGCCCCTTACGATGACCAGACTTCATGGCGGGAATACAAACACTAGTTTGAAATAGTCGCTACCCTAAATGACTGGACAACCGAACAGCAGGCGTACTACCTCGTCTCTGTACCGAGAGACCCTGCTCTTAGCATACTACAATCTCTGCCAAAGCGACATCGACTAGAGTACCCCACACTGGTGTTGGCCTTGGAACTACGTTTCGGCGATCGATACTTGCGACATGTCCACCATGCCCAACTGCGAAGCCGCACCCAGCGAGCAGGGGAGTCACTGCAGGAGTAATGGCAAGACATTGTGCGTCTCTCCTACTTATCTCTGAAAGGATGCCCCAAAGAGGCGCGCGACATCCTAGTAGTCGGCTTCTTCGTTGTTGCCATAACCAACACAGAGGTATGGCAAGCGGTACGTATGGCTGCACCCCACAACTTGCAGGACACCCTTACCCGAGAACTGGAGGTGGAGTCTGCAAGACAGTGGGCCGCACCCCGACGACCGTTACGGGCAGTGATGCTCAACGAAGACATCAAGAATACTCTGATGAAAGAGATGCAGATGTTTGAAGGGCATCACTTCCAGGGTGCGTGCTACAGAGCTGCGCTGTCCCTACCTANGCCATAACCAACACAGAGGTATGGCAAGCGGTACGTATGGCTGCACCCCACAACTTGCAGGACACCCTTACCCGAGCACTGGAGGTGGAGTCTGCAAGACAGTGGGCCGCACCCCGACGACGGTTACGGGCAGTGATGCTCAACGAAGACATCAAGAATACTGTGATGAAAGAGATGCAGATGTTTGAAGGGCATCACTTCCAGGGTGCGTGCTACAGAGCTGCGCTGTCCCTACCTAAAAGGCCTTAGTGTTGGTCATGTGGACAGTCGGGGCACCTGAGAGCCTACTGCCCGCAGCAGCAGCAGCAGCAGCAGCAGCAGCAGCAGACGCAGCAACGGGAATAGAGGCAGCGGGAGGCAGGTGAGAATACAGCACATTCGGAAAACTTGTAAACACCGATCTCAGGAGGCGAAGGTCGGTGACTGCTGGAGGGAAGACCCGAATTTTCTTACATGTACGGTCGGTGAAACAAGATTGGGATGCAATACTTCTGGAGGGAAACTGAATGATGCTCCTTGCCATATGGTCGTCGATACTAGGGAAACCATAACAGTAGTAAGACCAGACATCCTCGGACCTTCCCCCCAGCGATCGCTCGACACCACCATTAAATGGTGCTATTTCAATACAGTATTAGGTGATACCACACCAGTTATCGGTATGAGAAAAGTGATCTTGAAGATTGGTGATCTTGGCATACAGCACGATGTTTACATAACAGAAATAGAGGATTAGTGTCTTTTGGGGCTTTATGTACTACATAGGCTTGGGTGCTGTATAGATACTCGACTTGGTGTGCTGCGGGTAGGCAGTAAAGAGTTGGTGGTGTCAACATGGCATGATTTGTCCTCCCCAGTTAGCTGCCCAGTAGCATGTGTTCAACCCACTGTGCTGCCTTGACCTGGGGAAATTGCCATTACAGACAGATGTCAAGGAAGGTCTGTCTTAGATGACGTCACGCCGAAACCTTCTGCTCTCACTCCTCGTCAGCGGTGGCCATCTTGGATTTCCTTTTTCCCCTTTGTAATTTCCCTTTTTTCCCTCCTGCTCTATCATTCCACCTCAGCACTTAATGCTCTTGCATTCCAATTAGTTTTCTCACGCTCTGTCATTCCGATGTTATTATTTTCTCATGCTATGTTATTCCTTCCGGTCTCTCGTCCGTTCTATCCCCTGCGGTTTTTTCTCATATTCCTCCTGGTCTCCTTTATTTTCACCCTTTCCTCTCTCTTGCTTTTTGCATCCTCCATATTGGATGTCATCACCATAGTCATCTGTAGGCGGCCATCTTGACTTCCTGCCACCAGTAGTCGGCTGTATGCGACCGTCTTTGATTCCCGCATACACCACCAGAGCATGCTAAGCCATCTTTAATTCCCGCGCCTGCTGCCAGACGGCTGCTGTAGGCGGCCATATTTGATTCCTGCACCTGCCACCAGAGTGTTTGAAGTTCTACAGTTCGTTGCTGGGAGCACTGGTATCTGCGTGGCCATTTTGTGCATGTGCGTTGGTTTACTCGTCGCTTTCAGGGGCGAGCTATCATCGGGGAGGTGAGTTCAAATGGTGGCCGCCAGGAGCGCTGGGAATTATTTTTAGTCTGTATGTGTTTCGGAACTCAAATGCCTGGGGGGCATGCTGGATTGTTCCGATACCCCTCGGGTCGCCAGTCGATCATCATGACTGCAAGACCACTGCGACATCTAGGAGAAGAGGATGTTTAACGACGAATATGTATATAATTACCATCTCGACATGTGGGAAAAAATATGGACAGGCCTCGACAGTATGTATATATAAATAATCGCCATTGCATGTCTGTGAGAATAAATATAGTTAATACTCNAGTCTGTATGTGTTTCGGAACTCAAATGCCTGGGGGGCATGCTGGATTGTTCCGATACCCCTCGGGTCGCCAGTCGGTCATCATGACTGCAAGACCACTGCGACATCTAGGAGAAGAGGATGTTTAACGACGAATATGTATATAATTACCATCTCGACATGTGGGAAAAAATGTGGACAGGCCTCGACAGTATGTATATATAAATAATCGCCATTGCATGTCTGTGAGAATAAATATAGTTAATACTCNGTGGACAGGCCTCGACAGTATGTATATATAAATAATCGCCATTGCATGTCTGTGAGAATAAATATAGTTAATACTCGCATCGGCCCACGCACTCTCCAGACAGAATCATGATCGCCTAAAAGACTGCAGGCACTGCGTGCATGCCCACATACACAAGTTTTTACGTGTTAAAAAATATATATAAATTAATAGGTGGAAAAAATACCTTCATTCTAACATACAGAACAATTAAATTATATGTATATAAATAATGTGGGCAGGTCGTACATGTGTCGACCACGCGCGCATGTCTGCCCCTTCAACTTTTCTGCGCACGTGGTATGAGACGTAGTCGGCTCTAGTGCGCCCGGGAAATATTTTTCTTGCCTATTGTTTCGTAACAACTAGCAGTAGGATAAAAACACCAATTACACTTACACGGCCTCGTCAGCAGCAGTGTGGTCACTCTCTCACCGCTCTCGCAAGGATAATGATGAAGTTCGTAGCATCGCCCTCACACTTTACCGTCCACATGGCAGCGGACGGTAAAGTGTGAGGACGGTAAAGCCAACCATTCGGATGACTCCCGTGCTTGGGACCGAGGCAGTACACTATGCCAGCAAAAATACCACTGGAATTTTCCTTATATGCAAATAAGTCGTTCACATGTATGCGTATAACAAACACCAGTGGCATTGCAAGGATAGTGCACTGGCAGCTTACGACGATGCAAATGAGAAAAACGACCCACCTGAAAAAAAAATCCAGAGCGGACAAAGGAACACACATACGTGCATATGTCAGCAACATAAGAAGAGTAAATTAGAGGTTCATGAAGGGGGGACAGCGCTGTAAAAAGAGTAAATGCAAGTACGATGCGATCACTAGTTACTACAGTGCTAGCGTATCACGAATACCATTTCACATTCACAACCCTAGCTAGGATAAGCCTTTAGTCCCCAGGAAATGACTATAAACCTCAGGTCGGAGACCCGACATTGACACCAAATCCCATGCACTAGTATGTGCATGAGTGATTGTGGAATGTGAAATAGTACAAATCACGACATATCGGTAACACACTTGACAAGATTATACTTCTTGCACAAGCTACAGCGTGTCACTCCAACAAAAGCATACCTGGCAAGATGAATATGGCTCTTGCATGAGTTAAAGTATGCCGCTGGGAAAAACACATAAATTGGATAAATCATCACACCCACACACATTATTCGTTGTAGGAGAGGGGAATGGAAGTGCTTCAGCTTCGAGAATCTCGAGGCGAAGAACTGCCTNCCACACACATTATTCGTTGTAGGAGAGGGGAATGGAAGTGCTTCAGCTTCGAGAATCTCGAGGCGAAGAACTGCCTCCTACTATGCTTCCCGACCACTGTTGCTCTCCCAGGGACAGACACACATATGATACATGCCTGTCCCACAGATGTGTGTACAGAATATCATCATCCATGATAACTTTAAGGGGCAAGGGTGGGAGTGGAAGCAATGATATTTAGTAATAAATACTCGTAATTCAGTCAATATATTCATATGGTACAGTATGTATTCCATCATCCAGTATGCATCTCTTATACTTCCATGTTAAGAGCCAACTTATTAATACATTCACTGCAGAGAACATGTTGGTGAGAGCGAATGGTATTTANTATACTTCCATGTTAAGAGCCAACTTATTAATACATTCACTGCAGAGAACATGTTGGTGAGAGCGAATGGTATTTACATTGACTCGCATTGTACACTACTGGTGCAGGACATGCTTACAATCATCAAAGAGAAGCTTGTGTATAACAACGCATTTCTTCACTCTTTTCGCCCTCATTTTGCACTTACAATTGTAGCTATACAATTTCGCCCGAAGCCCAACAGATTGTCGTAATGACTCCTCCACACTCAACCTTAAACTCCCCCCAACACTTTGGCTTTGATCGGGGAGTAGCAGGAATGATCGACAGGGTAGCAGGACATGTCGAATTCAGCGCTGAACGCAGGATTAGTAGCCAGGTCCCGGTAAAAATCCTCAGTGCGGAAAGAATAAAAGAAGCTATCGATCGCCATACCTTCGTCTCACCACACCGTAGTGGAAGCGATACATGACTTGGAGAGGTCGAGGATGGAGAACCCAGCACATATAAACTTATCAAATAAAATGGTCTCCTTTTCTTGTTGTATCGGGCAAGTTTCTATTGTAAATGGTTCTGTCCTTTTACACTGATTTCGCTACGAGTTTCCTTAGCCTCATTTCACTACATGCCAGTTCCATCCTTTGTCGCTTCCTTTTGTTCTCCATCAACTTACCAACTTGTCAAGCTTGAAGAAATTACTCTCTTAATCGTTGCTGGTGGCTTTTCTCTTTTCCGTATTCAGATCGACATAGGCTTTCATCCATGGTGACTGCTTGAATGCGAGGACACAATGAATATTCGTCACCTGGAGGCCATGTGATAATCCTTGCTTCAGAGTCTTGTAATGTATGATTTAATGTTCTTTATGCTTGAGTGTTGTAATAAACTTCTTTTACTTCGATCCTGATGGACACTGGTTCAAGGGGCGGTAGAACATATCCTTGTGGTCATGATGCAGGGTTGCAGGATATGCGATATGAACCTGTAGGATACAGCCAACATCGCTCTCATCAGGTACGGACATGATGTCTATGTTAGTTCCACTCCACCTGAAATTACATAGCAGCAATGGCAGGCTCATCGCCCATCCGTAGAGGTTGTTTGCATCGACGTATTGCAGGTGTGTGTCTGGCTTGCTGGTATTGTGCTCACCTTCCATGTACCTGTTGTTGGCAGCACTGTATCGCAGCATGCACTGCGAAACACCGCCCCTGATTGCTGACTCAAGGAACAGGTACATGTCATAGTCCCTCAGAAGCTAGAGTTCCACTTGTGTCATATACANCCCCTGATTGCTGACTCAAGGAACAGGTACATGTCATAGTCCCTCAGAAGCTAGAGTTCCACTTGTGTCATATACATCATGCCATCGAACGAGGTTTCTGGGAGGCTCACATAGTAGGTAAAGTCAAGCTGGCATGTTTCCAAACACAGCTGCAGGAAATTCTCGAAGATGTCGGCTAAAATGACGATGCCAACCTTTAAATATATGCNAAATTCTCGAAGATGTCGGCTAAAATGACGATGCCAACCTTTAAATATATGCCACTCTACATCTCGAGTGACTCGCAGCGGAATTTGTCCCATACCGCTTGTGCTTGGGCATAGTCATCATCAGAGATATTGCTGTTGAGACGGCAGCTGTGGCTCTTTCAGTGTGGCAAGATTGGTAATGTAGTCGTACGGATACACCCCCTTGCACATCACCAATGGTACCTCAATTGGGCTGAAAAATTTCTTTGTACATGTAAACTTGTCTGCAGGCAGGTTCTGAGCCATTGAAGCAAGACTTGCAGTCATGAAGCGATACATATCGACGAACTGAATGGCAAATCGGTCTCCTAGCTGTTTGGAAAATGTTCATTTTCTCTTAGCTATGTGGGATAATGAAGATGTCCTGTGTCTCGTAGGCCAGCCTTTTAAGAATTAAATTCTCATCGTAGGAGAGAGAATGAAAAAATACAATCAGCTTCTTCGGTCGGCGACGTAGAATGTTGCACTGATTACATACCGTGCCAATGTATTGTCCTGTAAAATGGTCGTAGTCTCCGACTTTGTGATTTGTTTCTAAATGCAGTATTACAATATATGCAGTCTCTTGCCTGGTATTACATTGCATGTTGGGTTGCCATCAGTGGTTTCATAGCTGTAGAAGTTTCATAAATGTCCTTCACCTGTTTTCGTATAGCCACTACTGTCTCTGTAAAGTGCCTGCCTGCATCTTCCCCTGCATATATAACTGGTTAGGTCGGCAGTGAAGTAGTTAGGGGTGATGATCTACATGCACATACAGGCAGTAACTATAAACCTCAAGCTGTTGGTATGCATAAGTGTATGCATGGGCTGGGTTCGGAGCACAGGTATGGATCGGCTTGAGTAAAGCCTCGAATTCTGCATATAAAACAATGGGCAACTTGTCTGCATTGTGGTAGTTTTTAAATTTTGGGATGCTCGGTCTTCCATCAGGCGAGGCCTTGGGCATTTACACTCGTGCTGCCGCATGCGAGTTGCAGCACTGTTTATTCTGCTCGAGACACTGAACACCCGTCAGTCCCGATACTCGTGGACGATCATCATAGTTTGTGAATCACCACTTGCACATGTGATTACTCCCATTACATGTGGTAACCTGGAAACGGACGAGATGGCACAAGTCTCTAACATACATATAATGGATTCTTGTCATCATCACGAGCAGCAGGACTAAATGCTGAGCCTTTTCTGCTCTGGCTAAACGCACTGGTATGAATTTGTCCCTCGCCCAATGCATAATTATTCACGGACGTATCAGGGTTGCGTCTTTCAGAAGTACCGATCAGTTTCAGCAGGATCGGGAAGTCTAGACCATCAAAATTAAATTTCCTCTCCAGTTCGCAATAGCGATGGTTCATGCGCTGATGGTCCCTCCAACATATCTGGCAAGAATGACCCACTTGCAAAATTCACTATCCCTGCTATTCGGATGGGTTAATAACTGCCTTGGAGTCTGTTCAATGCAGTAAGCATCCATCAATTTCCCTTCCGCTGGTACTCTTCAGCATCCTGACAGATATTGCATAGTCAACAGCTTCATCAACATCAGAGGTATTAAATAATGGCATATTCTTCGACAAAGGCCCTCTGGTCCATTTCATTGTCATGGGGCTTGGGCTTCCCATAGTGACAATCCAGTCAAAGATTAAACTTGATTGAACCATGGGCATCAACCTCTGCAGTTAGCTGGTTGACGAGGTTTTTCCGTATGGAGTCCAAAGAAGTACATATATATATGTCACCATTACACTAGTATTCACAGCAACATAAGTCCTAAGTTTCCCCTGAAGGCCATTGCCGCTTCNCATATATATGTCACCATTACACTAGTATTCACAGCAACATAAGTCCTAAGTTTCCCCTGAAGGCCATTGCCGCTTCCACAAACCCATTGCCATTGATGTATCCGGTGCCAGCAACTATCTGTGGGCGACTAGTGGGTTGTGGGCAGACCTGTGGCGTATTGGACGGCCCTCACTGGGAGGCAGATGCCACTGCCACAGGAGCTCTTTTGGCTGGTGATAAGGCAGTGGTGCCATCACATTTAGAGCTGTGTGAAGCAAATTGTAAGCATGGGCAAACTGCCTCCCGCACTTGGCTGCACTCCAGAGTCTCAGCATTGAGGTTCGCCCAGCAGCTGCGCTCATGTCGTCTGGCAATGGTAGCGAGTCCAAAACTATCATTATTGAACTTGCAGCAGTTCGAAGCACCCTGCCTGATTAGTCCCATGTAGCTTGTAAGGTGTCTGGAAAGTTCGTCAGTGTGAGCAATCGACGCCCCACACCTATCACACACATGTTGTGCAGACCTGAATAGGTTGAGCCGACAATTGCGCTCATGACACAGTCCATTCTTGCGGACTGTAAACATCTGGTCACAGAGACCGCGCTGCAGTACCGGTGGTCGCATTGTAAGTGCATTAGACAATGGGAATGGCTCTGATGCGGAAGACGATGGTGATGACTGCGTAGGTGATGATGCAAAAGAAGTGAAGGATGAAAAGCAGGAAGGGCCTGAATCCATCTTGGCTGTGGACGCACTGGAGAAAACCCAACGATGATGGACGTCTCGACTGGCCGATCTGGTGGAACGCACTAAGGACTGCTCGACACCGGACGACCAGGAGAGAACCTATAGGGGAAAAATGCATACTGCTAAGCTGCCTGGAAACACGATGTTTCCATGCATAACAACTAGCCTAATGCACTTACAAGATGTGTCGATCGAGTACTCACACAGTATAGGGAACATACAAATAAAAAAAATGTTCTGTCTGAGTTCTCCTACTCTCTCCCCGCATNCGAGTACTCACACAGTATAGGGAACATACAAATAAAAAAAATGTTCTGTCTGAGTTCTCCTACTCTCTCCCCGCATGTCATTGCATTCTATGATAGCGCCATCCCTAACTCGTGCCACAAGGGGTCGCATGTAGCTGCCAGGTGCGCGCGGCCGGTTCCAGCTGTAAACACACTCGTGAGTCGGCGCACGCAAGAGCGAGCCATCGATTGCATGCCCTTCCATGCACAAGGGCAGAAATAAATCCCCTAATGTGCATACTGCTGTAGTTAATTTACGGTTACTTCAAACTTTTCTGAAGTCCGGCTAAAGTTCTACTTCCAGAATATTCCTCTGCCTCATGCGAACAATGCATAGCTAAGTCTGTAAAATTACACCAAAAGGGACAGCACACCACATACGTGCGCACTCAATGTAGCAACAGTTTGCATAATAACTATTTATTACTAGTCATTAGCAACATTCCTATTTTCTACCTATTTGTATTAATTTTAATTATAAATAGAATATTATATTTTATACATGTATTATAAATAAAAAATCAAGGCATTTATTTTATGTTAACAAAAAGCATAAAGTGCTTGAGATATCTGACATATGAAGGGAACAACCAAATGTGTCATTCATGGGGTGCATTTTCAAAGGTTTGTTTTAAAAAAAGTGGGAAGAAACCGCGAATAGACTGTGTATGACCTGTGGCATGCTATGCGAAGGGTAGACTATATAAAACATCGCCAGATTTAACCTGGTGTGCTCCCATGCCATTGCATTCTGCCACAGTCCCATCCCTACCTCGTACTGCAGAGTCTGACACCATATGAGCGTGGCATGCCGGCCTCGTACAGCCAGCGTATGGGTGATGGTACATACACACAGTCTCTGAGTACGTTAGTTTTTATTTGTCTCAAAGGAAATGCCTAACTTCGACCACCACCATTCGTTCATTTCTCCTAATATGAATATGGTTAGTAGCAGACAGGCACGGTGCAGTGTGTGTGTGTGCGCTGCATGTGCTGTGCCTCGGTAACAAGATACATTAAAAAAGTACATACCCCTAATATGAATAANGTGTGTGTGTGCGCTGCATGTGCTGTGCCTCGGTAACAAGATACATTAAAAAAGTACATACCCCTAATATGAATAATGTTAGTAGCAACATCCAGGTATGGTACAGAGTGCCTCGGCAACAATATACATTATAAAGTAGTGTAAATGAATATGAATTTACTGCAGGCCCGCGAGCGAGCATTGACTTGAAGGGATGGTGCGTTTTTTTTCTGTAGGCATTCACATCCACTGCTCCGCCTGCGAAGGGGACATACCCAAACCAGACCCCCCCCNATCGAGTACTCACACTATAGGGAACATACAAATAAAAAAAATGTTCTGTCTGAGTTCTCCTACTCTCTCCCCGCATCTCATTGCATTCTATGATAGCGCCATCCCTAACTCGTGCCACAAGGGGTCGCATGTAGCTGCCAGGTGCGCGCGGCCGGTTCCAGCTGTAAACACACTCGTGAGTCGGCGCATGCAAGAGCGAGCCATCGATTGCATGCCCTTCCATGCACAAGGGCAGAAATAAATCACCTAATGTGCATACTGCTGTAGTTAATTTACGGTTACTTCAAACTTTTCTGAAGTCCGGCTAAAGTTCTACTCCCAGAATATTCCTCTGCCTCATGCGAACAATGCATAGCTAAGTCTGTAAAATTACACCAAAAGGGACAGCACACCACATACGTGCGCACTCAATGTAGCAACAGTTTGCATAATAACTATTTATTACTAGTCATTAGCAACATTCCTATTTTCTACCTATTTGTATTAATTTTAATTATAAATAGAATATTATATTTTATACATGTATTATAAATAAAAAATCAAGGCATTTATTTTATGTTAACAAAAAGCATAAAGTGCTTGAGATATCTGACATGTGAAGGGAACAACCAAATGTGTCATACATGGGGTGAATTTTCAAAGGTTTGTTTTAAAAAAAGTGGGAAGAAACCATGAATAGACTGTATGACCTGTGGCATGCTATGCGAAGGGTAGACTATATAAAACATCGCCAGATTTAACCTGGTGTGCTCCCATGCCATTGCATTCTGTCACAGTCCCATCCCTACCTCGTACTGCAGAGTCTGACACCATATGAGCGTGGCATGCCGGCCTCGTACAGCCAGCGTATGGGTGATGGTACATACACACAGTCTCTGAGTACGTTAGTTTTTATTTGTCTCAAGGGAAATGCCTAACTTCGACCACCACCATTCGTTCATTTCTCCTAATATGAATATGGTTAGTAGCAGACAGGCACGGTGCAGTGTGTGTGTG
>NQII01001751.1:675335-692590 GCA_002778355.1 Clitarchus hookeri | reverse complement strand
CCTGCAAGTGAAAGGGCTCGGGAAAGGTCCGCCGCCAACAGGATTCATTGGCACCATTCGCCTCCCTCCCCGACATGGACTGCCGAATGGTATGCCTGCCCACGAGCGGAGTGCAGAGTCGTGGTCCCTCTCCCTTATGCGCGCCCGCTCATTGCCTGCACGAGCCCGCCTCGTGTATGGCGGCGCCTACGACTGGCGTGTAGCATAGACACACAAGTGCGCAAACTGAGAGAGCCAAGTAGCGATTACACTCGTGAGCAAACAAAGGTACTTACATTTATGTGCAAACAAAATTAAGTACATGTGTTAAGTCCATCGGGGAGACTAGCCCCGAGATGTAAATGATACACTTACCACAAGCATTGGATGCGAAGTATGGGTAACGGCGTCGTACGTAGGCGAAGAAAGCACGTGGCAGCAAACGAATAGGGCACACCCGAACGAGCTGGCTGATCACAAGTAACTGACTACTTTTTTTTAACGAACTACTCTAAAACTAAGTGTTATGTGAGCCCGCGGTAGGGACGGGAGTTAATTGCGTCTCAGGGCTAAGCCCCATACGCCTACAAGGAAGGGATTTCATGCAAGGAGACATGCATCACGGCAAAGAGGGATTGGGTTGCCATGGCCTGCTTTTGGCCATGACAACTTCCCTAAGTGTACTTATAGCTAAACTATATTTAGAAGAGAAAGGGAAAAACCGGCATAGTAACCGTAAAAACCCCTTCGACAGGAAAGAATATTAAAAAATTGTTTCATGCATTATCATATTTAACAGAAAATGCTACAGGAGACAGAGGATAGGAATCATGCTCTTTATTATGATAGGAAAAAGTGCTTGTAGAGAGGGGGCGGGTGAATAACTGACTACAGGTAGATGGGCGCTTTATATATATTGTACGCTCGCTCGGGATGGAGGGAGGGATCGCTCCACCCTCCCTCCCTACACTCGTGCAGGGAGGCAGCAGTCGCGCACGACCAGCGGAATAACACCTAAGGACCCTGCATGACTTGTCTCTCTCCCCCTACAGACCTAGTGGTTGCAGCCTCCAGCGTACATGACGTATGTTGCCATTCAAGGTACTTGTGTTTCGTGCATATACACCGTCTCTCTATACAGAGAATATTGTTACCTTTACTATACTGGCGACTTTTAAGGAAAACAATTAGCTGTATGTGTAATATGTGTGTTACCTTCATCATACAGGTAATTGCGATTCATATAATAACTATAATACTATAATGGTAATGGTAAGTTTACAAATAAAGGAATTTACTGTATATGGTTACAAATATATGTATATATATATATACACACATTTATTTTGTCACAGCTATCTACATAGCTCTCTCCACGTACGCACACATACAAATCGTTGCAAGACAGAAGTCCAAATATTCGTGGTAATATATACACATCTGATGTACCAACATAAGACATTCGCCTCACCCCACATACATACATACATACATACATACATACATACATACATTTTTGGAAATAGTTTTAAATTAAAATGAAACGACTAAGACGAGCGTTGGTGCACATAGTTGAATAAACAGAGTTACATACACACACGTACTCTACTTGCATAAATAGTGACACCTGTTGACACACATATTTGAATAAAGGTATTTACATACAAACATGTGTCCTACTTGAATAAGGATATTTACATACTTGGCCCATAAGAGCAAGGTTAAATTATCAAAGGAAGGACTTCCGGGAGAACTTTCGGGAGCAGTGCTGCACGTCCCATCTAGCAACTGACGTTCAAGGTCAAACCTGTTTTCGAGCATGTTAAAGAGATCTGGGGTATGCAAATAAAATACTTATTACATCTTACAATTTATTAAGCAAAATACACATACTGTACATGACCTAATACACGAACATCACCATTCTTACCAACCAACTTCCTAAAAATCCAAATCGCATCTCCTAGCTCAAACTTAAGCCTACGACGAGAATACAAAACTGNCCAACTTCCTAAAAATCCAAATCGCATCTCCTAGCTCAAACTTAAGCCTACGACGAGAATACAAAACTGGATTAGGGGAAATATCAATAACAGAATTCGAATTCGAAGTAGCAACAAGTTCATTAATTGCAAATGTCTTCCAACATATACAGGCATCCACACAACAGTGCAGTGTCTGGTGTTAATTATTTGAGTCAGATTGATTCAAGAGACATTATATGTTTAAATCTCCGCATGGGTAACTCTCAGAGTTGAGGAATACTTAAACATTCTCTATGCTTGCATGGCCAAATTTCGAGAGGTCTGCACCGAGAACATTTTGTTTGTCCGTCTGAAACTCAACTATTATGTAGCGATGTTTCTGGCTTGTGAAACTTGTTTTGACATTGCAATTTATGCCCACAGAGCACGGTACACTCGGGTACATTTCTAAACTCCATGTACGAAACTCAAAATCAACGTTCCTGCCTCTCTCGGCATATTTCAAAAATTTCACGCACACTGACATTTTCACCTGAACATGTGGAAGTAGCCATTCAATGAATCGGATCGTCAGTGACGTTCCGGCGTGGCAGTGGTATCCAGGACCATGCTCGTTTGCATGTTGGCTATGAGAATAACTACCTCCTGCTTGGAATTAATAATTACATGCCTGTAGTCTTCGGCAAACCCTTGCAGCATGGCTAGTGGGATACCTACTTTGAATTTTCCACCACCATATATGGGAACCTTAAAGCCATCTTCGATCCCCAAGCCTGCCATTTTAGCTGCTGGCAGTTGGTTCTGCGTCAATGAGATAATTCTTTATGGTGGCTGTAATTCCAACATATCTTGTCACCACTTCACATCCATTCAGCTTGTACGCGATTATACTAGTTATGTGCAGTATACCATTTCTGATAATTTTCGTCATCACAGGTACAGCATTTTGNGGTACGTACAAACCTGGTAGATAGGGCATGTATGTGTGGATTTCCGCCTTGGTGATCGTATCTTCGAAGCCTGCTAACTCGGCTACATTTAATATTTTCACGTCCATATTTGTTGACTGTCGGTCCTAATCTTCTAAGGAAAAGCACATTTTCAGATGTTAGTGTGCTGGGTGGTTCTTCTCGTACTACTTCTGGTTTGGTACAGTAAGCCGTTTTTATTACCTTAGTACTCGCCCACATAAATTTCAGACCTATATTTGCGTAAATGTAGGCATACTNGGTACGTACAAACCTGGTAGATAGGGCATGTATGTGTGGATTTCCGCCTTGGTGATCGTATCTTCGAAGCCTGCTAGCTCGGCTACATTTAATATTTTCACGTCCATATTTGTTGACTGTCGGTCCTAATCTTCTAAGGAAAAGCACATTTTCAGATGTTAGTGTGCTGGGTGGTTCTTCTCGTACTACTTCTGGTTTGGTAAAGTAAGCCGTTTTTATTACCTTAGTACTCGCCCACATAAATTTCAGACCTATATTTGCGTAAATGTAGGCATACTNCAGTAAGCCGTTTTTATTACCTTAGTACTCGCCCACATAAATTTCAGACCTATATTTGCGTAAATGTAGGCATACTGTTATTTCCTCACCTCAGAAATTAACCAAACGACTGTCCTGGTTTACTATAGACACAACTACTTCCTAGATACTCACCGTCACGAACGGAGCGTAAATGGGCGTTTTCGGTACATCCACCAGCTTAAAGCCTGGAGGTACCAACATGAAAAAACCATTAAGTGTTTGGCTAGTCTTACCGTTGAGGTATGATCTGGTAACCAAATTACAGTTTATTCTTATTACATTAACAGGGAAGATGTTTACTGGCAGGGTGGATTCATGATTTATTCGCTTCATACTTCTTATTCGCGAATCCAAGCATTGCAGCAAGTGTGTCGCTTTTCGTGAAGTCAATCTGAGCAGTACAATAAATCTCGCTGTGCAGTATATTAGTACTACCTCGTAGCGCCAACGTCACTTCTGGCTCCAGTGTGCGCTTAAGGTACTCGCCTATATCTTTATTCTTTTACGAACCTGTGGGAACACGCAACTCGCCTCTCTTACTGTCCTCCATGACGTAATAAAACATGCAATTGCGTTCATGTTCAGTACAGAGAAGTAGGTTTGAAAATCTACGAGTGCATTGGACCATGCCCCCCCCCCCTCCAGGTTCAGCAGAGGGAAGTACACGAAGCGCAATTCTGAGGGTTACAGACATGACTGATGCTTACAAGTAGTGCGTCCCTGTTAAGTATAGTTTTTCGTTTGTATATCTACCTTGAAAGGAAGCGCAGGGATACGTGACCACAGTTCCATTCTTGCGGTTGTTGCTCTGCTCCATAGTTGTAAAGTAATCTCGTGCCTTTCAAATACGTTTTCAGTTCTGGCGGTGCCCTTAAATTACCATAGCTGTCAAAGTATTCTGCGGTATCCCCACACTTTTTATACGATGTCCAATAAGTCTCTGTCCCTCTGCTAATATCTAGGTTTACTATACTACACTCCACTCGTTTTGGACTGCGTGGAAGCTGGTTGCGCTTAAACATACCTCGGAAATTGGCTATTTTAAATTTGTAGGCAAACTTTTGTATACCTATGTTCGTGAGTCGGCGACTGGGCAGTGACCTTAAGACCGCCTCCTTCGTCTGTTCCTCCTCCATTTTCTCTTTCCCCCACTGCCATCTACATGGTAGGGTTGAAGATAAAGGCCACCACCATTTTTTTTAACCTCTAACAAGCACCTTCATATACCTATTGTGTCGAATCGTTTCGGCCACCTGCTTATTTTCTTCCTTACCAGAGTTCACTGCCCTCTCAATACCACTTGCCCCACCGATAAGGCTGCCGAGGACGCCGAGCGCTGGCAAGATGAAGGGCAAGATGCCTCCCCACTTCCCCACTACTTTGCGAGCTTTTCTCTATGTCTTCCCGGTTTTATTTTCCACCTTCTAAATTGCAAACCCATTTTCTTCTTGACTTTAGTTTTCATAATCTTGGACACACCCCAGGCAGCTAGACGTTCGCCGAGTTTGGACTTGGGCGATCTGACTATCGAATTGGCTTTTTCGGCGAGAACAATGTCGGTGGCTTGCCTATCTTACAACTTGCTACTGATTGCATAGACAATGTCGTGTTCCTTGCACACCTCGTCCAACGAAATGACAGGGACATCGCCGCACTTCATTCTCCATGCTCGTCGCATGCCAGGCCAGCAGTATTTGTAGCCTGGAATGTGACCCTCGAAAGGAAGATTGTTAGTCAGTGTATTCACCATACTGCATTACCCTCTTTGTCTTACTCCCATGGTTCTATACAACTTACTAACACAAATTGGCCATCACAACTACTTAATGTGTTTGTTCTGCAGTGCGTGGCTGGCGACATTACCCGACCTCGAACTTGGCCACCCACATCACCTGACCTTGGGCTCGCATGCGAGAAGTGGCTACCTCACCCGGTCTTGAACATGGCCCTGTTGCCATAATTACCAGTGGTTTACCTGTTCATTTATCAGTTCAATGGAGATCATGCCACAGAGCACCACACTTCCTGTTCGCATCACCGCTGATGACGAAACTATATCTCGCGAATCTCATCATGGTAAGCTGCTGCCAAACACTGTGTTAGTATCATAGTCGGACCAAACAACTGTGGAAAGATGTGTGCTTGTTGGTGGAACCCAACGATCTTCGGTTCGAGAACATTTACCAATACTCTAAATCACTACAACAGCCGAAGTACCTACAGCTAGCACAAATACTTCAAGCTGTAGATGGCCTATACTATTTTCCATGTAGCGATAATGGTGTCGTACTGCCAAGTGAAGCCTTGTCTAACTATGCGTTTGTTGTCGACGATGTGGCATGTGAAAAACAGTTGACTCTGCAGCAGTATTTCAGCATGGGTTACCATGTAGTGGTAGATTCGATTTACCTTTGCCAAACTAATTCATGCATGCCTATGCAACTCCTGCGTGACAATGCAAATTTCCTCATTCTTTTATGTGTGGATGACCTGAATTTACATCATATTTACTCTGATCATGCTAATACTGATATGACATTTTATGAGTTTAAAGGCATGTGTCTATGTGGCTGCTGAGAACCTCAGTTTCCTTGTGATAGCAAATTATTTCCTGCTTCATAAGGGCAGGTACCTTAGGGGATTCGATCATTTCATTATCGTACATCAGTCAACAATGAGCAACACAGTGTCCAAGTTCCATCATAGTAGTCTGAAGAATGCATCCTTTCACTGCAGCATCACTTAAAAGGCTTTGCGACTGTTATTGGTACTGTAGATGTCTAGTACTAAGGCTGAGGGTTCCCTTCGCACACTGACTAATGGAATGAAGTGGTTCGCCACTTTAGAGTCGAAACTCAATGCTGTGGGGAACGAATTGCCGGCAAGGTTCTTCAGTGTTAGCTGCGAATAATGACAGCGAACTGAAAGCAATGATGGTGTGCATGGGCAAACTCTCTGCCTTAGACAAAAAGCTCACATCTATAGATGGTTGTCTTGTNAGCGAACTGAAAGCAATGATGGTGTGCATGGGCAAACTCTCTGCCTTAGACAAAAAGCTCACATCTATAGATGGTTGCCTTGTCTGTACGGCTGTGTTGTCTGCTAAATTTGACAGCTAAGTTAGCGCGACTGAGGCAGTGAGCAAACTCTCTGCTTTCAGTGGTCCGTTCGAGGCAATGGAAGATAGGTTGTTAGCTAGGATTGTTCATGCCTTGTCCGATACGAATTCCGACAGTGAAATGTGGCTTCATAGCAAGCATATTCGGGATGCCATAACCCATCCTATCAGCAGGTCTGAAGAATATTTCTCCAACCTACTCAGACAGACAGAAGATGCTGTCACTGGCCCATTCCGACCAGTACAACGAGGTCACACCTAAATGCTACTGTGTGTGTTGTAAATACTATGTACATCCTGCTCACTGTTTTAGTACAATGACTGCTGCTGTCGCGGATTTGCATAATGTATTTTAAAGTGTGAGCAATTAATATTTATTGGCTAAGCATGCGTGCATGATGCTATTGTGGAAGAGGCGTTCCGACCGATTACATCTTGGCTAGATAGTCTACAACAAACTGTTCCCCCTGCTGAAATGAAGACTGAATCAGAAATCGAACCCCAGACTGGGAGGAAGCGCAAAATACTTCTGGAAGATACTGCAGCTGATGAAGATTGCGATTTACCTTTAGCGGCTTAGAAACATTAAAAGGACTGATATAATTTGCACACCACGACCATTCGCAATTTCCTACAATCGTACACGAGTTTTAAAAATGGGATGTATGGTGTTTATAGGCGCAATAATAATTGGATTTTGGGAACACAAATTTTTTTTCCTACCCAACGATTTTATACAGTTTGGTGACGAAGCAATGTGGGTGTCTCCAGACCTCAATGAATTGCAGTTTAAATGTGAGCCTGGCGAGTACTCGCGCGAGGCACTTCACCAATATAAGCCCTTACTTAGCCTCACGAGTGCACATTTGGCCGACAATGACTCTTGCAGCAATTTTTATAAGGATGAGACACCCGAAATTCGCCATTATCGCTTAACTGTTTCCGGAGGTTGGCTTAGCGACCGGCTCGGGTCTGACTTCGCAGCTGGATGGAAGCGACCGACTTGAATATATATTTTGGGACTATGGTAATGAGCTCTTATCGCACCTACAGCTCTTATCGCATATACGACTAATCGCATCTCAACAGGCTGGTAATAATTCTCACAGAGACGAGATTGTGAATATTTGAGAAGAATTGTATGAAGGGTGGGTACATATACTAAAAATGTTTCGTGCACAGATCGTAGCAGAGCTCCACCGGCCTGTGCGACGAAATTACTCATGGCAGAAAGTACTCGTCTTTGGGCTGAACGATTTATACCAGGTCAACCTAGTTGAAATGATCCCATTTACAACTGTTAATAAGGGCTTCAGATACATGTTAACTGTCGTAGATGGTTTCAGCAAGTACATGTGGCGAATTTGGTTCCTTGGAAATGTAGCATCGGCGTTAGCAATGCAATGAAGACTGTTTTGCAAGATAAAGGATCACCTAAATATTTACAAATTGATCTTGGCAGAGAATTCTACAATCCTGCCTTCTGTTCATTAATGGCTGCGAATAAGATTAATCATTACAGCCTCTACAGCCGGTTGAAAGCTTCTATTGTGGAACTGTTTAACCGTACTCTGAAGACTGATATGTGGTGAGAATTTTCGTCTCGGAGATGTCACAAGTGGTCTGGACTTGTTGCCCCTATTGGTGTCATTCCACAATCAGTGAGTACACCTCACTATCTGCATGCAGACGGTGGACATTAAAGATAATTATTTGCTGGAAACCACGTACAAGGCTGAAGAAGTTCGTCATACACAGGCCTAATGTGAAGGTTGGAGATTAAGTCAGGAAATCGCTAGTGAGAGAACATTTGCAAAATTATACACTACAAACTGGAGCATGGAAATATACAAGATTGTCAAGATTCGTCATTACGAACCAAGGCCCTATTATGTTGAGTATATGGATGGATCTGTACTAAGAGAGGGATTTTATGATCAGGAGATACAGCTGACCTGATTCCCGGACATTTATTTGGTTGAGAGTCATTCGACGGTCGGGCAATCAGCTTCTTGTGAAGTGGCTTGGCTTCGGTCCTCAGTACAATTACTGGATACGACACTATGCGTACCAATGGTTAAATAAATTCTGGCATTACAAGAGATATATATATATATATATATATGTCTGAATGTATATTTATGTACCCTACTGTTTTTTTTAGCAAAGGATTTGAATGAAGATTATTTATAGTTATTCTGTGTATTTTTGTATTTGTCATTACCTGTACTTGAATTCATGCAGGTAGGTAAATGAATGCTGGCATTGCAAGTGTGATATGTATGTCTGAATGTTTTTTAATGCACCCTACTGTTTTTTTTGAAGAGAGGATTTGTATAAAGATTATTTATAATTATTCTGTGTTTTTTGTATTTGTCATTACCTGTACTTGGTCAGGCAGGTG
The DNA here is from genome assembly GCA_002778355.1 of Clitarchus hookeri. Taxonomy (NCBI): domain Eukaryota; kingdom Metazoa; phylum Arthropoda; class Insecta; order Phasmatodea; family Phasmatidae; genus Clitarchus; species Clitarchus hookeri. The sequence goes on along the minus strand of NQII01001751.1, from coordinate 683,575 downwards.
CATGTATGGCCTGCGATGTGTGTGTATGTAGACTGATGAGTGGGTTCGCTTCTCATGCCAAGAAGCAGATGGCGGATTAAAGTATTTCTGTTCTGGTGGATTTGTATTTGACATTTCCTGCCCTTGATGTCAGACCGGCGTGTGTATGGCTTGAGTTGTGAGCGCACATGTGTGCATTCTTGCGGGGAAGGATCCCTTCCCATGTCTTGAAGCAGGGGCATTAATATATATTTCTACTATGGTGGGTACAGCTTGGCCCTGTCCTTAGAATTTTCCGACTTAAAAGGGCGATGAATTTGTGCACGTTTGATGTGTATGTGCGTTGGGGAGGAGGGTGACGGGTGACGTGGAAGCAGCCGCATATGTTCGGTAACTTGGGAGCATCGTCTGCCATCTAGAGGTGTCCTGTAAGATTTCATATTGGACAGGTTGTGCTTTGTGTTGCTGAATGGTGAATATATGGGTTGGGGGCGAAGGCGGACGCTATTGTGGCTGTGTGTCTAGAAATATTTTGTGCGATCCGCTGCATGTCCACTACATTGGCGCGACAGGTTGGCATTTATCTGTATTAATGGCCGGGTGCCCCCTTTCATTCTGTGATCTCGGCTGGGGGAGCACTGCTGGCTTCTTGCCTATAACTATTACTCTCGTGGGAACACTTTTACCTAGGCTACGAGACTAGGGGGCCATCGTATATGGACATTTTTTTTGTCTGTACATGCACATGTGGGTCTGTGGAACACTTGATTTTATGTATATGATTTAATCCAATGGCTAGTTGTTGTATATACAGCTGTGCGCACGCTCACACATTTATCTCACTGTGTACTTGCCTCTGTAGAAACGAAATATTTCGCATGCATGTGTGAGTGGCGGCTACGTCCCGTACCGCAAGCACAGACAAGTTGGAGCTATAGCATCAGCGGTGCGCGTGTGCTCTGGAATGCCAGGACAAGTTGGAGAGACAGACGTGTCCACACTATTGGCTCTGTATGAATGCATATACCTTTTATGTAGAAATGCGACCTGTCCAAATTATTTATGTATTTAAATATATTTATTTATGTACATAATTTTTTCTGAATGTTAGAATGACTATTTTTTTACACTGATAATTTTTATCATCCTTGTGAGAGTAGTGAGAGGGCGACCACTCTGCTGGCGACGGGGCATTGCAAGTGTAATTTGTGTTTTTACCTACTGCTAGTTGTTGCAGAACAATAGGAAATAAATATTCCCCACACACGTGAGTGTGCCGGCTATGTACCTTACTGCACACACAGATAAGATGAAGGTACATCAGTGAATGCGCGCACTCGAATGCCCGGACAAGTTGGAGAGGTAGACATGCGCACGTGATCCACACACATGTACATTGCTGCACAACTGGCTCTTTATCGATGCATATAACTTTTATGTAGGCACGATCTGCCCAAATTATTGGTGTGTATATAATTAAATTTTTCTGTATGCTAGAATGACTATTTTTTTGTGCTATTAATATATAAATATATATATATATTACACATATAAGAAGTCTGTGTACATGCGCACGTACTTGGTACCTGCACTATTTTATGCGATGATGAGTTTATTGTCAGGATAGTGTGTTGGCCGATGCGAGTATTAACTATACTATATTTATTCTCTGTACCATGCAATGGCAATTATATATGACGTAGAAGTCTGTCCACATTATTTTTTCCCACATGTCGGGCTGTTAACTATATATACGTATTGATCCTTTAAACATCCTCTTCTCATAGATGTCGGAGTTGTATTGAGGTCAAGATGCCCGACTGGCTACCCAAGGGGCGTCGGAATGATCCCGCACGCCCCCAGGCATTTTTTGAGTTCCGAAACACCTACCGGCTAAAATATATTTCGAGCGCTCCTGCCAGCCACCATTTGAACTCACCTCTCCGATGCTAGCGCGCCCCTGCAGGCGACGAGTGAACCAACACACATGCACAATATTGCTGTGCCAATACCAGCACTCCTAGACGCTAACTGTAGAATTTCAAACTCTCTGGTGACAGGCACAGGAATCATAGATGGCCGCCTACAGCAGCCATCTGGCAGCAGGCGCGGAAATTAAAGATGACTTAGCACACTCTGGTGGCGGATATGGGAATAAAATATGGTCACATACAGCAGAAAACTGGTGGTGGGAATTCAAAATGGCCGTCTACAGCAGACGATGGTGATGACATCCAAGATGAAGGACGCGAAAAGCAAGAGATAGGAAAGGGTTTAAATAAAGGAGACTGGGAGGAATGTGAGAAAAAACCCCAAATGATAGAATGGACGAGAGGGAGAGAGACAGGAAGGAATGACAGAGAATGAGAAAAAAATAACATCGGAATGACAGAGCATGATGAAAAATCGAAATGCAAGCTCATAAGAAAACTAATCGGAATGCAAGATCGTGAAGTACCGATGTATAATGATAGAGCAGGAGGGAAAAAGGGAAATTCCAAAGGGGAAACAAGGGAAATCCAAGATGGCCGCTGCTGACGAGGAATCACAGAGCAGGTGGTTTGGGCGTGATGTCATCCAAGATGGCCGCCATGGCTTCGCAGTCAGGTACCAGTTGCTCCAGCTCTCTCCATTTTCTACTACTGACGCATGGACAAATTGCTGAGGCCCATGACAATGTTAGTTTTACATATGGCAGAAGAATACTCAATGTGCATACAAGTAGATCTTAAACAGGGCTTTGAATGAAATTTATTTCTTTTATTTGTATCAAGACCTCCAGGCGTCACAAACGCTGACACGCCCCTGGCATTTTGTAAAAGTATGATTTGTATTGCAGAAAGAAGAATGCATGTATTTTATAACACTAAAATATTTTTCTAGAATTTACTTATTTTTTAGTTAAAAACTCAGTGTATTTTGATCTAACATAAAAGCGCATTTATATTTTGGATGCTTCCGAAAGCACATTTTGCAAGAAAACATTCTTCGGAGAGGGCAGTAATAGTGTATGAACAATTTATTGGTACTAATGTTAAAGCAAACATGTTTTTAAATGATTTGACATACGTTTATTTTAGTTACAGAAATAACTTTGCGGCTGAAATCGATGTGCACAAAATAGATTAAGCTATTAAATATATTTATATTTTTTTTTCATCACATACAACCGAAGTAATTATTATTATGCCAATTTATTTTTGCAAAAATGTGTCTTATGAAGCACTAAANTACGTTTATTTTAGTTACAGAAATAACTTTGCGGCTGAAATCGATGTGCACAAAATAGATTAAGCTATTAAATATATATATTTTTTTTTTCATCACATACAACCGAAGTAATTATTATTATGCCAATTTATTTTTGCAAATATGTGTCTTATGAAGCACTAAGAATGAAAACATTAATAAATATTTGTTTAAAAATAGACTTTTATTATTTGAGTTTTTATAGGATTAGATACAACTAATATTGTATTTATAATGTTACAAAATATGCATTATCCTTTCATATGTAATATAAATCGTACTTTTCTGAAATGTTGGTAGTGTATTTATTAAATTTCAACGAGTTATGTATGTTTTACAGTTAGATGCAGTGTTTCACCGGAAGCTAAGCTCCTACCTTATAATGACCACACGCAGTCTCCTGTGGTCCTGTCAACTAGCGGCTGCCACGTTTTCTCTGCGTGCTGAGTGGCATTATGCCTAAATACATGCAAAATACTGTATTCAGTTATCAAGTTCCACCTTACTTGTGGCTGGCTCTTCCTCACAGTCTTAGAGCCACACGCACAGTTGATTTTGAGTCGCGCCAGAGTGTGTCTACTTAAAATGTCATTTTTTCTTGCGCAACGTTGTGCGGATAGCTGAAAAAGTAATTGTTTTGCGTACTGAATTGTGGCTGGTATTCGTGTTAAAGTTGGACTGGCTTGACTAAATACACAATGACCTGCCGCCGCGCAATCTTACGCCTGAGCCGTGATAAACCTTCTGTGACTCGGGCGCTGCTGGCCTTCAGCAGATCGGGTTTCTGCGTTTATCTGAAGAATGCTCTGAATTGCTGACCTTGTTTCTCTGAGAGTAACTTGGGGTGCGTTGAACGCAGTTGTTGAGTGGCTAGAGCGAGAAGAGAGACGAACGGCGAGAGAAAGTCTGCGACTGCGGACATCGGCGGGGCTCAGTCAATAGTGCGGCTCGCCGGCTCGATAGTGGACTGCATGCGTGGGTCAAAGGCATTTCAAATGATGGCGACAGACAGACTGAACACGTGCTAACGACGAGTATGAGTTAATTGACTATAGCCAAACAGAGACATTAAGGACGACGTTAGAGTTAAAATAGACATTAAATATTGCGCTCACTGAGAAACAAAGAGGGTGATCGTGGAGGTAGATAGATTATTGCTGTAAAAATAACTGTGTAAATAAATTAAAATAAAATAGTTTATTTATATTTTTTAAATAAGACCTCCATCCCTTACGAACTCAGATACGCCTGTCAGGTAACAATACGATGCATAACTAAATGCAAGCAGAGCTTCGTTTGTGACGTTAAAAAATATTGGTGTAATCCATTAACGGTTACTTCCAACTTTTTGAAGCCTTGCTAAAGTTCTACCACGAGAATATTCCTTTCCCCTATGCAAACAAGCTTAACCAAGTCTAGAATATTACATCAAAGGGACTACGCACCGCATTCGTGCGCACTGAGTTTAAAAATATTTTGAGTAAGAACTATTTCTTACTAGGCATTACCAACACATCTGTTTTCTCACTGTTTCTATTCTTACTAATTATATAATATATATGTTATAATTTATAGATAAAATGTAAGTTAATTTTCAATTGACCCCAAAATAAGGTACTTTTTAATAGAAATATAAATCGCTTGTAATACATCGCATATTTAGGAAATAACCAAGCACGTAATGTATGGGGTGATTTTACACAGGTTAGATAAAAAAAAGTGCGAGAAAACCGCGAATAGACTATATTAATACGCCTTTCCAACCGCTCACGGAGTAAGCTCACGCAAGTGTTATGCACAGTGCGTACGCAAAGTGTAAGACGACTTTTTATTGTTGCCCACGCGTAAGCATGTCGCAGACGGCAGCTTGACGAAGGCACTGAGGAATGAATGCTAACCTTCGTCAATTTCGTTTCACGTGGGAGTGTGGCGCCAGGCCCCGTGGCCCAGTTACATGCGTGATGGCGAATGCCCCAGTCGGATGATCGTACCTTGGTCATCCGATCACCCGCGGCATATGTGATGGTTCTTTCCGATACACAGTCGGTTTCCTCGGCGTGTAGTGTCATTTACTCTGCCACTGCTCTTCTCCCCCTTGTGTATGCAAAGTGGAGAACACAGATGGGAAAAATCAAGGCACAGAGTTGTGCGACTGTGAGGTTTGATGCGTGACTCGCCGCGCGCTTTGATTTTAAACAACATTAAGTGCCCCGCCGACCTAAAGCTATTTTCCGCGTCCGTGGCAGAGAAACTCGGAAGAGATGAGGACGCATCGAGGTTGCAAGTCTGTAGCAAAGTTCAATGCAGGGCCATCGAGTATTTTTGTTATAAAAAAAAAGTTTTTTTTTAAAGCTATCTTGGAGTGCTATCAAAATGGTGCTTCTAATGTACATGATGTCTTGAAAGCACTCGGCACTCGGCAGGTATCGTCTGAAGTGTGTGTTGTGTGTTGTTTCCATAGGTGAGCACATTGGGCAGACGTTTTAAAGTTTCTTGGGAACACGTGTTTTTCAAACACACTGCAACGCAGTTCAAGCGCCAGGTAGGCCTCTAAGGACGGCCGAGCAGGGTGGGCTGTCGCAGACTGGCTACTNAACAAGGGACCCCCCCCCCCTACCACACGGGTTTGTACCTCTCCCGTTCTGAGGGGCTTAGCCCCATTGATGAGGCAAGGTGGCGGAGGCTACGCATCTCATTTCATCCCGTATGGGCTGTTCACGATTAGTTACGCATTTTTGAAATGAACGCTTAAAAAATGTTACTGCACATACTTTAAAACGGGCACACTGACTTACAAGCGCCCACTATAGTTGGTAACGACATACAGAAAGTAGTTCCATGTCTTAGCGTTGAATCAAAACTGTTAGGTAAATATTTGCAAGTACTGAAACGACATATTTTACTTTTTAGTTTTTTTGATGCACATTTCTGAAATATTTACTTTTATAACAATTTCACANACTGAAACGACATATTTTACTTTTTAGTTTTTTTGATGCACATTTCTGAAATATTTACTTTTATAACAATTTCACAGTTTCCTTGACACCTACGCATGGAGAAAGTAATGGGGCTTATGGCAATGTTAATTTNACTTTTATAACAATTTCACAGTTTCCTTGACACCTACGCATGGAGAAAGTAATGGGGCTTATGGCAATGTTAATTTCATATGCAGTGAATGAGTACACAACGTTCATACAAAAAGATCCCTGCAGGGCTTTCAAAAGTGCTCAGCCTATAAANCATATGCAGTGAATGAGTACACAACGTTCATACAAAAAGATCCCTGCAGGGCTTTCAAAAGTGCTCAGCCTATAAAAGTGTGTACGGCAATTTTTAGGATCCCCTGTGTCACTGCTTAGTTGTTGTATGCGGCCATCGTTGAAGTATTCTCATAGACGATCGAAATGGATACTTACGTGCTAATTTTTAACGCACTCTATTGTTGGCGGCATCTTTTAAATACTCGCTGTCTGTAGAAATTGTTCTAAACTGTTTTATCACCCAGAACAGGAGGACAATTACTTTCGGGTCCTGTGGAGGCGTCGTCACCAATTCGTGCACCTAAACATCTCTCATATTCTTTGTTAGCTAATGATACAGTTTATTGCCATCAGCACGCATTTTAACACCGTGGTATGNTAAACATCTCTCATATTCTTTGTTAGCTAATGATACAGTTTATTGCCATCAGCACGCATTTTAACACCGTGGTATGGAAATATTAAACATGCAACTACAGCCTTGTTTACAATCGGAATGAGGTTAACAAAAGATCGAGATAGCAACATTAGTGTTCATCCAAGCTNTTGTTTACAATCGGAATGAGGTTAACAAAAGATCGAGATAGCAACATTAGTGTTCATCCAAGCTCCTTTATTAGGATTACCAACATTCATCTTGGCAGAAAAGTTAATAGAATTAGCTGCCTGAATGATTGATGTTTCACTGATGTATTATTCGTTTCAACCAAATTTTGAGTTAGTAAAAGCACGTTTAGTAAACAAGAGTTAGTACTTTCAGTAAAAAAAAAAAAGTTCCACTCTGTAAAGTTTTGGCTTTCGGGACCAGGAACCGTGACTGATACTCGTTAAAGGTCNTAAACATCTCTCATATTCTTTGTTAGCTAATGATACAGTTTATTGCCATCAGCACGCATTTTAACACCGTGGTATGAAAATATTAAACATACAACTACAGCCTTGTTTACAATCGGAATGAGGTTAACAAAAGATCGAGATAGCAACATTAGTGTTCATCCAAGCTCCTTTATTAGGACTACCAACATTCATCTGGGCAGAAAAGTTAATAGAATTAGCTGCCTGAATGATTGATGTTTCACTGATGTATTATTCGTTTCAACCAAATTTTGAGTTAGTAAAAGCACGTTTAGTAAACAAGAGTTAGTACTTTCAGTAAAAAAAAAAAAAGTTCCACTCTGTAAAGTTTTGGCTTTCGGGACCAGGAACCGTGACTGATACTCGTTAAAGGTCACAATAACATGTAAACTTGGCGTCGTTTGCAGTGTAGCTACAGCTGGCATNCACAATAACATGTAAACTTGGCGTCGTTTGCAGTGTAGCTACAGCTGGCATGGGGCATGTTACTAATACTCTGTTAGAACAGCATGTTTTACGGGTCATTTTATTGCTTAAGTTCAAACTGGGACGTGCGGCATAATACATGTTTCATAATGTGGTGGGGCACATAGGGCATAGACGCAAATTACACACAAATTGCAGCGCTGATGATCAGTGTCTGAAAGACGAGGAAGGCGGAGAACTCAGGTCAAGTGTGGATACAGTGACGTTTTAGAAGCACGTGTATTAGTAAAACAATGCATCACTGACAGGAAAATTGCCCGACAGCTCAGAGGTTCCAGTTCAGCCATTTCAGACCATGTACAACACATAAGGTGCCGCATGAACTGAGGGGAGCATCACAATCATCTGCTACAATCTTATAATACGCGCCAGATATCTGCTGACTCGTGCAACGTCGCAAGGTAA
>NQII01001751.1:660429-675315 GCA_002778355.1 Clitarchus hookeri | reverse complement strand
GAGCCAGCCACATTATGTAAACAATGTGGTGTCACCTTTTCCCTCAAACACATCATATTTCCAAAGGCACTCCCTACTATCGACGAGAGTACGCCACTATTGCATCTGTTTTAACTGATAACACTGCATAGATTTACTATTATTTCGTAGATGCTTTAAACTTTGAAAACTATTTACCCTTAGAAGTGCTGAACTTATTGAAGTAGTTAATATTTTCCGATGAGTTAATAGGAAGAATTCGTTGCAGTGTTTTCTTCAGGGTTATCAGTTCCACCTCAGTGTCTGTGAGTGGGGTTATTTGCAATATGTAGTCCATTCACGGTTACGTCCAACTTTTATGAAGCCCTGTTAAAGTTCTCCTTCCAGTATATTCCTCCGCCTCGTGTTAACAAAGCATAGAAAATTACACCAGTGTGCCAACGCACAGCATTCGTGCGCCCTCAGTTTAATGGTATTTTGCATAAGAACTATTTCTTAATAGGCGTTACGAAACACACATATGTTCCCTCTGTATTTATTAGTCTTAGTTATGAACGATATATATATACATATATATATATAAAACTGACTAACATATCAACGCCCAGCGTCAAGTATTGGTCCTAGAAACATGAATTTGGAGGAAACATTCATTACAAAGGTGGGTTCAAAGTTTGTATGGAGAAAAAATATTAGATGGTCCTATTAACTCTCTCAACTTCGTGAAAGTACCATAAAAATTAATAATTAATTTTAACAGTTTCTTAGAAATAAACCAATATTACAACTTAGTAAAAGGATTCTACATAATAAAGCTTTGAACAGTACTCCGCAGCAAATAAAGCGTAACAATATCTTATTGGGGTGGTGTGACAGGGTTGCTTACAGAAGATTTTCGCCAAACTTTACCAGTGGTGCCGAGAGAAGCGCGTGCCAATGAAATCAAGGTGTGCCTTGAGAGATCTTCTTTGTTGCCCTCGGTTAATGTGCTAAAACTTAACCAAAAATATGAGAATACATCTGAGAGATGAAATGAAGTGTCTGTCGGTCAATTTTCAGACCTNTGCTAAAACTTAACCAAAAATATGAGAATACATCTGAGAGATGAAATGAAGTGTCTGTCGGTCAATTTTCAGACCTCCTGCTCAAACTAGGAAACGGTGATTATAGCCTATTCACGGTTTCTTCACACTTTTAGAATCAAACCTTTGAAAAAAAAACATTCCATGTATGACGTGTTGGGCTGTTTCCTAAATATGTAATGTACCGCAAAACGTTTTATATTTTTATTAACGTAAAAGTATCTACCATATTTTTGGTTAAATTAAATTTTTACTTACATTTTATCTATAACGTATATTTCATTTATAACCAAAATGAANATTTTATCTATAACGTATATTTCATTTATAACCAAAATGAATAAAGACAAAGAGAAAATAAGTGTGTTGGTAATGCCTAGTAAGAAATAGTTCTTATGCAAAATATAATTACACTGTGTGCGCACGAATACGGTGCGTCGGCCATCTGGTGTGATTTTCTAAGCTTTTTATGAAGTAGAACTTTAGCAGGTCTTCAGAAAAGTTGGAAGTAACCATGAGAGGACTATACCCAGAAACAGACGGCATGACAGCTATCCCGGACAAGTTGCGCAAATAGTTACTACAGTTCAGGAGTCGATAGCAAAAATGTATCCAGACGTTTCCAAGATACATGCAAGCCTATGGAATGGTTGTGTGAAATAGACATTCTGACCACAATAAACGACCAAGCAGCGGTCATCAATGACATTTTGTTGAAATCATTCGAATTGGAAGAAATGGTATACAATTCAACAGATACGATGGTAAATACAACGAAGAGCAAAAAACTGGTATACCTGCCTAATATCGTGTAGGGCCCCCGCGAGCACACAGAAGTGCCGCAAGACGACGTGGCATGGACTCGACTAATGTCTGAAGGTATGTAGGAAGCATTGAAATCTGCGCCAATTTGAGAAAGGGTTGCACGTCTGTCACGTTTAATGATTCTCGTCAGTCGTCGTTTGTCCCGTTCGTTCTCTCGACCTTTTTCAGGCTGCAGCGATGTCGAAGATTTGATGTTTTACCGGATTCGCGATATTCACGTGAAATGGTCGTACGCGAAAATCATCGCGTTACTCTGATTGGTTCCATACCTCTGTTATTTGCATACGCACGCCTATACCAGTTTTTTTTAGCTCTCCAGTGTATTTGCCAATTAAATATACATAATGACAAAGCAGCATTATAACAAGCAACAAGCAACTTGGAAATTAAAAAGACAAAGATCACCATAGCAATTTCATTCCAAATCCACACAAATTTTTTAATAAAACTTGACAAGAACGTAATGGATTTAAATAAATTTCTCTGTTGATTACAGAATATGTAAACCATCATTTACCGATTACCAAATAATTTAGGATTAGTTAAAACAATTATAATTTGTAGATTACAATTGAAGCATTTCATTTTACTAGACTATGAAAAAGAGCAATTAAAAAGGAGGGCCGCTTTGAGAGCCCAGTAAAGCCTCCTCTTTATAAATCAACCTGTTAAAATATTGAATTAAAAATGCTACATAAAATATGAAGTTCGGTGAAGGTAGTCAAGTGACCCGTCAAAACTCCAGCAGAATTAAAGATTTTTTGAACAAGCACAGTTAAGAAAGTAGACTAACGCCCAAAGCAAGAGTCTTGGACACGAAGCATTTGAAAGAAAATGGAATAATTCTTGGGCAGTAAACAAGACTAACACAACACGTTAAAACAGGAAACACACAATAACGGTAGGTTTTAATTAAAACCGAAACCAAATTTAGACTGGCGACCGAGACCAAAATTTTGAAGAAAAAAAACAGTAATCTTACTGCATACCTAAGACAGCACATCTACGCCACACGAAACATTAAAACATTAAAAAGGCCAAGCTAACATACAAACTCAGAATCCAAGACTCAATGTTTTGAATTGCTTGAACTCTCGACGGCTCAGGCGATTAAATGAAATACAAAGTTCCTCTTCACGGCAATACGCCCGTAGGACGACAAAGTTGGCAATCTAGACCATTACAGCAGCTCTTCAGGTACACTTTCAGGCGATGACTAGCCAAAAAATAAAAAGGGAGCAATTTTTTTTTACGCTGTCGCACCGGCCAGTTGGTTCGCAGGCTGGTATTCGAGTATTCCCAGCCACCCCAGGGCCTAGGGATCCCCTATCCGCCACCTGGAGACGCGACGAGTTGTGGAGTAGTCGCCGCACCCGAGCTGCTGCAGTCCCGCCGCACTCGCAGAAGTCCTCGCCTTCGCTGGTCCCAAGGGGCGGGCAGATCCCGGAGAAGGAGCAGCCACGAGCACGATGTTCATCCCACAGCAGCTCGGCTCGTCTTAAAAAGGGAGCAAGGTGTGGAACGACTTAAATAAACTGCCCAGATCATAAAATATTATGACGCACAGGAGGAGGGTAAATCAAGGGAGACAGAACAGGGGCGGGAAAGGGAGGGTATCCGAGCATAGAGCATACCACCGCGCAGAGTTGAAACTGACGAGAACGACTAGCGCAGCGGGCGCTAGCGTCGCATGGGGCGCATACCAGTTGAAATATACGCAGGTAGGGGCAGCGACATTTTTCAAAGGTCGATTCCCAAAGTGCTCAGTTAACTGTGAAGTACAGTGCGTTCTAAGACAGAGACAGTGCAACATTTGCCTGCCGAGACTTCCTTGCTTCACGGGAGCAATGTTGTGTTCAGGGAATGGATTGATGGCCTTGCGAATCGTCGGCAGAGAGATTTCGTTAGACACACAGACGTTTTGAATGATGCAAATATGTTTACTCCGTTCCAAAACTCGGTAGTTGTATGAAGTACGAAGACAGTCGTTTGTTTCCGAAGAACCTGAATTATTGGAACAAAGATGAAACCACTGAACGCAACCGTTTTGAAAGGAGAGAAAAAAGAACTTAGACCTTCCGATTAAAATCGTAACGTTCCAGCACGTTGTTATTTTCGTGCAAATACTGCTTTTTTAAAACATGCTGTTTTGGGGACATTTCAAGGAAGTTAATTTCATTAAAAATAATTGTTCATTATATTCATTCCATAGTGCCCGTACCACGCTTGAATATAGTGATTAACAGATTGTAGTTCAGTATACTTGTATTGTTAACTATAGGTTTCCACACAGTGACGACAGCGATAAGGAAGCTACTGTGCCAAGTAATAAATATGTCTGCCCGCCTTCGTAATTTTGTATAGAATGTTAACTACGTATACAGTATATGAGATTGATTGTAAACGTCAGTGTTATATTCTTTTAAGAGTAAGTCAAGTTAATTGTAGCTGTGACTCACATTACCGTAGAGTAAATATAATTGATCAAAGACGTAGTTGCAAGCCAGGACAACCAAAGAGAGATGTTCAGATGCTGCTGTCGTCGCATACTTGACGCTCCGCGATCAGATCTGCCATAATCTCGCTGTGAACCGTTGCCCAGCGTCCAGAAGTGCGCGATGAGTGGCGTTCGTAATCAACATCCAGGTGCTAATTTGTAAAGCTCTGGGCGCAGACCTCGCAATTTTATTGGATGGTAGAAATCTTCATTCAGTCGCAACCTGCGCTTGGCTTTCAATCAATGCTGCACTTTCTGTTTGCAGAGAGTCAGTTCGGTAGGGCAGCCGAGAAATATCAAGATATTGTCGATATCTACCAAAGTATTTCCGTGTGGGTTCTTTAGAAGCCGTGGGATTTGTAGGGGGTTGGACCACCATTCCGATGGAATTACCACGGCCTCCGTGGAATCCCGAAAGATACATGAACACAAATACATTCTATACATATGTATATCATCTCTTAAAAGCAGTTCAGTTTATATATATTTTCTGCTTCCGTATTAAACATATACTACTGTGGAAAACTGAAACATTTTCTTCCCTGACAACACAGTTACAAGAACAGGTGGTAGCTACACTATACACGGAGTATGATTTTAAATTAACAGTTTCCCATGTCCTTTAAATCTTATTTCTCAAGAATTATGTAACATTTGTTAAAAGTATCTAGGTTCTATTAAAAAAATTTTTGAACTAAAGTGATAAACTAGCCCAAATTTAATTTTAATTTTAAATTTGTAATACAATATGTTTAAAACTAATTTTTGAAATGTAAATTAATTACAATAGAGCGCTCTTAAGCGTGTACCATCCACATTTGATCAGTAGCAATACATTAATGACTTCCTAAGGCTGACTGTACTAGATGTACAAGCTGTGTAATATTAATAATCTCTGGTGACAACATTAATACTGTCTCGTAACAAAAAAAAACTGAAATTAAAGCTCGACCACGAAGACCTCCTTCGCTCTTTAATAGGCCTGAGAGTAGAAGCAGAGGCGTTACCATACAAAAACTATTTTTAAAATGGATGCCACTAGAGGAAAAACGTGCTTTCTACGCCCTTGTATATTCCTAAATTATAATCCAATTTTTGGATGAAACGTGAGTGCTAGAGGCATGAATGACTGTTGGGGAAAATGTGTAGATATGCTGTAGCGTAGCCAGGTTTTTATTTGCTTGCGAGGGGTCCAACCTGCGAATTATTCAGAAGATAATAAATTCGTAAAAATATATTAAAATCCCAAAATCAATACGTTTATTTTGCTTACTTTCAGTAGAAGTTCGTGTAAAGTTATTTTTCTATGCCACTTAATTTATCTTCGCAAGGGGCCTGGGCCCTATGTGTTACCCCATTCGCTACGCCACTGAAGGTATGGTATATGCTAACAAGAGGAAGTTAAGGTTAAGTTAATGGTGTGGCGACAATTCCGGTACGCGACAATACACGGCGTATTGTTTGTCCATTAAAAATATTGGCAGGTATGTGTGTTACTTTTATTAAATAGTTATTCGTTAATGTTTTCCCTGTAAAATAAATTTGAATCTGTTACACCTTTTTTTTTAAGCATGATATTGGCCAAGCAGTATTCTTTAAATCCTAAACTACTTTGGCGGGACTAAAATCAGTTTGTGCGAGTTAGACTAGATACACCTGGCTCGAATCGTCACACTCGTATCGTCACGTTGTCACGCGTACAAATGGCCGGAGTATTTTGAAAATTTTTCCTTGTTCGAAATTCTCGGTGGTTTGTCTACAGTCGTTTGATTTGCTCGCAGTCGCGCACACATCCGGTGACACAACTAGCAGTGTTCAAATGCATACGAGAATAATAGAGCAACTTTGAAATCAACCTTTAAAAGAATGTCATTGCCCTTGCCTGTACGTATTTTAACAGGCACACTGACTGGCTAGCGTCCAGGAAAGTTGGCGACGACGGAGAGAAATTAGAAAGTAGTTTCATAACTTTACGTTGATTTAAGTGTTTGGTAATCATATGTGAATACTGCAAGTATTTATGTGACATTCTGTTTTTGTAATACAAGCAAGTGTAAGAATTACCAAATCGGCAAAATATTTACGTTTTGTAATAAATCTACAATTTTGACTTGACCGATCCACGAATAAATTGATCAATCCCATGGCCATGTAAATTCCACATATTTTGGAAGAATACGTAATGTGCATACAAGTAGACTTCAATTACCGATAAACTGTGGGAAAAATAGTCACTCCATTGAATGGTCGAACTATCTCGTAAAACCAACCCTTTTCAGCAAATATTGTTTTAGACATTTTGTTTCTGTACACAGACTTCTGTTGATACAGCATGTGCGTGTTGAATGCTCGCTGGCCACGTCTTGTGTCTGCAGGACAACGCAATGTTAAAGTCTATTGTCGGTATCTTCACACTTGTATCAAACCTTTGAAAAAGGATCTCACGTATGACCTGATTGGTTGATTCCCAAATATGTCTTGTATCACAAGCGTTTTATACTTCCTTTAACACAAAGGTAACTTATCTTATTTTTGGGGGAATTGAACTTATACTTATAAATTATATTTATATTTATATTTTGTATTAATAAAAACACAGGGAAAATAGGTGTGTTGGTAAAGCCAATTGAGGAATAGTTCTTATGCAAAATATTACTGCGCTGAGTGCGCACGAATGCGGTGCGTTGTCCCTTACTTTCTAGACTTGGTTAAGCTTTGTCCGCATGGGGCGGGCGGAGGAATATCCTGAAAGTAACCTCTCTGCGGTGAGGCGCGAACAGCCTGAGGCGAGCTGAGCTGGACTACTAGTCACCTCGCCTGCTAGCGAGGGTCCACGTAACAGCATCTGAGTTCACCGTGTGATCTCACACTGTGCGGTGCAGTCTAGTCACAGTGCCGCTGAGTCAGCGTCGCCGTGACGCGCCTACCTGCTTCCTAGTATCACGCCCGGCCTGGCCCACTCACGCTTATTTGCGGCAGTAGCGGTCCCGGCCACCT
Source organism: Clitarchus hookeri (assembly GCA_002778355.1). Taxonomy (NCBI): domain Eukaryota; kingdom Metazoa; phylum Arthropoda; class Insecta; order Phasmatodea; family Phasmatidae; genus Clitarchus; species Clitarchus hookeri. The sequence goes on along the minus strand of NQII01001751.1, from coordinate 667,935 downwards.
CGCTATTACGGTAAATGTCGCAAGGCTAGGCTTCACCTCTTTTGCAAACATTCTTCGTTTTTCGCGTCTTAATTTCAGGATTCGTAGTAATTACTGACAACGTACGATCAAGCCTATAGAAAATTTACATTTTACGAGTTGTTATGAGTTGTTTAATATTTTTGTGCGTAACTTTATTTGTGTGTTAGCTGCTGCTGTAAAAAAGTCGAGAATATATTCGTATGTAATCAAGTTCTCGACGTTTTACAACTAGCAGATAACACACAATTAAAATTCAGCACAAAAATATTAAACAACTCGTAAAATGTAAATTTTCTATAGGCTTTTAATCGTACATTTTCAGTAATTACTATGAATCCAAAATTATGACGCGAAAACGAAGAATTTCAGCAAAAGAGGTTACTTCTACTACAGGTTGGGAAGATCGGCGTTAAAAGTTTGGCAACCAAACATTTTCGCCACTAGGTAAGCGCTAGTGTCGGCAATGTACCAGATTTTGTCAATTTTATAAGTTAAAAAGCAGGATAATTGTAATAATTATAAATAAAATATAAAATAACTTCGTAACTAAGTAAAATATTTATCTTTTGTTATTTATATAGCTTAAAATTTTAATAAAGTTACCTTTTGGAACACTGCGCACCTAGAGGCGATAATTTCCCCTAAGCCAAACTCTTCCATGAGAAACCACGTTTTGATCTGAGAAGAATGAACCTTAATAGAAGTAGTGACTTGCAACGTGGCGGTGCAGCCGACTGAGTAACATGCACGGCTCGTTAAAAACGACTACGTACACCACCACTGTAAAGTGTGTTGCTAGAAATCACATTAAAAAAAAAGTTTGTTAAAAGTATATAATTTAATAAACAATTTAAGCTTATATTTAGATTATGGGTGCTTCAGAAAACACATTTTGCTAGAAAACATTCTTCAAGTAGGGCAGTCATTATAATTAATATAATTGTATTTATGTAAGGTGTAGGTATAAGCAATTATTAGTACTTATGTTATTACTATTCTTAATGATTATGTTTTAGCAGGTTTGTTTCAGTTATACCATTTTGTGGCGAGGGGATTATCAAGAATAGGGGCTTTCCCGAAAAAATACAAAAAATATCTCCGAAAATGGTATAAATCGAAATTACGTATCACACTGAACACGAATTTACTAGGGGCATCACGATTGTGATAGTGAGGAGGGTTATGAAGATCGGGGAAATCATAGGGTAAAACGCACAACAATTATGTTTAATTTATGTAAACAAATGTCGTTTGCTGCGCTTCGCGCTCTATACGTACAAAAAACAGCCGACGTGCCTTGAATCACTGTCTTGGGAATGTACTCCCCTGCTGGCGTTGGGACTCTGGCTCGGTGCATAATGTTTAGCTACACTTGAATGTAATTTATACATGATCACAGTTAAAACTACAACCTATCGTGAAGTTAGGTTTAACTTGGTTAGGTCTTCCGCATTTGACACGGCTAGGTGGCTTCAGTACGTAAGCCCATTAACTACACTTACGTTACTTTCCACGCAAAAAAAACTAGAGTATAAGTTACGTTACTCTCACATATAAGCGGCGAATATAACTCCTTAGTGATTTATAGCTCATAACTCACGTAGATGACACCTTAACGCGTCTATTAAATTTGTCGAAACTCCACAAAGACTCGTATTTCCGCACAATAATTTGATTTAACACGTCAAATGGAAATAACCGCAGCGAAACACGTTTAATAGCACTCGTATATCGCAAGCCTTCGCACGGTCAGATTCACACGGTACACCGAAATTTCACTCTCTCCCAGCATACAACCGTCACGTGAAATAGGTAAAAATTAAAATCGATGCGCATTTGTTTCCTGTCTCTGTGCATCGTTGTTCAACGAATGCATCATAGCGATACAAGTCAACTGGTTCCAAGTACAACCTGTGAACGTTTTTTTGTATGATGTACTAGCCTATATGTATATTTTTTCTACTACTAATATGTTACGTAGTAGAATCCTCTCGTGAATAGACAAGGTTAGTCTTGAAAAATTCAACGGAATTAAATTATATTCCGACACTGCTTGATCACCGTGGTTTATACCTGTATAACCTTAGCGCGTTGGCATAAATATACCTTGTGAATCACGTTTTGTGAATTACGGTTTGGTTTCCAAAGGTATTCTCGCATTTAACACGGTTCAGCGACCCGATACAAATTTATTTGACATAAATTGTACGTGTTTTACCTCAAAAACACCCCGATCTTCATAGCCCTTCTCACTATCCCATTTGATGGAAATAAACTACGAATTACGTAATCTCCCAATGAAATTCCTATTAAGTGTGGTTAGTAATGTCCATATAAACTATTTTCAGGTATTATTTTGCCGTTTTTCAGAAAGGTACATATTCTTGATAATTAGGTGGGACCTACCGATTTATTGTAATGGTTTTGCTAGAAGTATTTTGTTTGCAAAATGTATTTTTTTAATCACCTTGAATCGGAATACGCTTAAATTTTAATTAAAAATGACTTGTAATAATAATTTTTCTTAAACATTTTAAAAAGTAAATTTTAGCAATATTCTTAACATATTTAAAGTACTCGATATGCATTCCTCTTCCATATGTAACATACATCGCACTTTTCTGGATACCAACGTCGCCACCCTCTCCTCTCTTACACTGAGTGCGCACGAATGCGGTGCGCTGTCCCTTTGGTGTAATTTTCTATACTCGCGTCAAGATTTGTTTGTTTGTGTGAGGCGGAGGAATATCTGTGAAGTAGAACTTTAGCAGGGCCTCAGAAAAGTTGGATGTAACCGTGAATGGACTATACAAAGTATTCATGTCAAAAAGTGGCCACCCCGTTGTTGAACACAGCAATGTATTCTGCGCACACTATCGTCCACGACACGCTCCAGTTCATTTTACTCGCTTCAGCAACAAATGCGTTATTTTGGCTGCTGGGTATTGCGCAGTTTGGCAGCGTGGACTTCAAGTATCTCTAAAGGAAAAAGTCGGGTGCTATTAGGTTAGGGGACTTGACTGGCCATTCGTTGTCGTTAAGTTATAAGCGCTGGAAATGTTGAACAGTGTTGCCATTGACTCCTGAGCCGCGTGTGTTGTAACCAGAGCTCACAATCTTCGTCTGCATTAGGAGACTCGAGTGGTGTAAGTATCTGTTGGTAACGGGCCGGTGTTACTGCCACAGCTCGACAGTTCTCCTCTAGAGAAGTAGGTCCTGATGATGCCGACAGCTGACAACCCCGCACTGAACTGTCACCTCNAGTAGGTCCTGATGATGCCGACAGCTGACAACCCCGCACTGAACTGTTACCTCTAGCGCTAGAGGATGCGGCGCTCCACCGACCGAGGCACACTCAAATACTAAACTGTAAATACGACTACTCGTCATGATGCACTTGTTTCCTAATAGGTCTCGCAAACTCCCAGGTGGCGCGCAGTTCAAATTCGATACATCCGACTGGAACACTCTGTATGCACAGTAATTGAAACCGGCGAAGCGGTGATAACGGAACAAGAAGTTCTATAGTTCGTTCATGGTTACCTCTACTTTCATGCTATTCCTCCGCCGGTTGCTAACAAAGTTTAACTAAGTCTAGAAAATTACANGTTCATGGTTACCTCTACTTTCATGCTATTCCTCCGCCGGTTGCTAACAAAGTTTAACTAAGTCTAGAAAATTACACCTAAGGGACAACGCACCGCATTTGTGTGAATTTAATAATATTTTGCATGATAACTATTTCTTACCAGGATTACCAACACACTGTGTTTTTTTTTCTTAGATTTATTAATATAAATTATTTTAATAGGAACTAGAANTCAAATACTAAACTGTAAATACGACTACTCGTCATGATGCACTTGTTTCCTAATAGGTCTCGCAAACTCCCAGGTGGCGCGCAGTTCAAATTCGATACATCCGACTGGAACACTCTGTATGCACAGTAATTGAAACCGGCGAAGCGGTGATAACGGAACAAGAAGTTCTATAGTTCGTTCATGGTTACCTCTACTTTCATGCTATTCCTCCGCCGGTTGCTAACAAAGTTTAACTAAGTCTAGAAAATTACAGCAAAGGGACAACGCACCGCATTCGTGTGAATTTAATAATATTTTGCATGATAACTATTTCTTACCAGGATTACCAACACACTGTGTTTTTTTTTTCTTAGATTTATTAATATAAATTATTTTAATAGGAAAGTATGCCTCAGATGCATCTAGAAGAATAGTAAAAATTTTCATGAAATTCATTTCAAAACAACTATCAGTTTATCAACTCAAACTAATCTATTGCACTCAAAAAGGGGGAAAAAAAAAAAAAAAAAAAAAAAATCATAAATTTAATTATTAAAATATCTTTTACAAGAATATTGTGAAGTAAAAACAGAGTTTTACATTTTAACCTGTAGCCTTTATACAAACTGCACAATGGTCATAGAAAAGAAAATCTTCGACACAGACTGAAGAGTTAGTTTTTGAGATATTTGTGGTTATAGTGCCCAAACAATTCAATCCTCTACTAGGTTCGAAATTTGATAAGTAAAAGTCATAGGAGCACAATACATTTTGAAGCATATGACCTTCAGCTTAGGCCATTCACGGTTACTTCTCGCTTTCGTGAAGTCTTGCGCAAGTTCTTCTTTTGGTTACTGGTAATGTATCCTTCCGCTACATATAAACAAAAACACTTTCATGAAACTTCTACGTTTAAACTGTAAAAAAAAAAAGCATATAAAAGGCGTTACGTATAAATGTTCACAATTTAGGCATGCAACTGTATTTAGGTCAGCTTTATGACTTAACAATGTTTTAATAATAGTTCTTGTGGTTATTATTTTACATATTGTTAACATATTTGTGTTATTCACGATATAGCACACTACACATAATAAACGTTAATATTTCGTTAAACCAAATACGGTAAACATTCCTGTTACAACCGCGGGGGAAAAGAACTGTAGTATTAAACCGTTATTGATGTGTGTTGGGTTATTTCGTTAGAAGGACGGCCTCAATGGGAAAACATATAAAAACGAAGGAGCATCCAGTCCATCGTAAAAAGCGGTAAACTCAAGCACGCAAGTCTGTCGCTTATTTTTGGTACGTAGCAGCCGACGAACTTAATATTGCGGCGAACGTGCACACAAATAGACCTACCGTAACTTTTATTCCGCTCATATTTCTTTGCATACTTAGTTCTTACTGTGTTTATTTGATTCTTTATTTAAAATTTTTAGGCTGAGCTTTAGCAATTTGTTGGGGACTGTGGCGTTCAAGTCACAGAAACGTTACCACGTTATAGGCTGTTCACGGTAAAGTGAGCACTTTTGTAGCCGTCCCAGTTGGAATAACAGTCAATAAATATATTGCATTTTAGCCCTAGATGTTAACTTCCGAGTGCGGTGGAATATACAAACTGTGTTTATTACTTACATGGCAATATTTATTTTAAAAGGGTGATTAAATGATTAAATATAACCAAATGGAAAAAGTAACTAGGGCCTCAAAAGTGCTCACTTTACCGTGAACAGAGAATACACAATTGTGTTCCTGACACTTGTTGTAAAGTTACAAAATTGTAATAAATAGACGTGGCTTAAAAATAACTTTGTCATAGAAACAGTTTACGGTACGTATAAATCTCGTATGCCCAACATTTGCTATCCAGCATCATTTTTGCTGTAACAAGTATGAACTATACTTCTATATAGCTTCTAGCTATACAGCTTCTAGCGCTGCGAAAATGGTTGAGTTAACAAAAAAAAAAAAAAAGCGACAAGCTTCCCTACGCGTATTCAAGTGTCTTCCTAGGATAAAAAAATTATAACAAATATCATTAGGTCACTACGGCCTACGCACCGCATTTTGCACTGATGTGTTTAAAAGCAACAATGAAATATGTGACCATTATTGCTACCTTAAAATGTAAATATTTCAATATGCAACTTTAAATTCACAAATATCATACCAAAATTTAGCTATGACATCATTTTTAACTGTGAACTATTTATAACTAGCTGTTGCCAACAGATCGCTGCTCTCACTCGTTTTAATTCATATTGAATACAATAAGAAATAAATATTGCAATTTATAGAATATACACAGTGGAATCACAGTATGACCACCTGCTAGTATCCAGAGTAACCGCCCTTCGCAGCACAGACAGCAGCTAGACGATCTGGCAGTTACTCAGTCAGGTGCTGATAGGTCTCCACGGGTATCTGGAGCCATGCTGTCTGCAGTGCGTCCCACAACTGTTGAAGGGTGCGTGGCGGAGGAGACAGACTGAGAACACGACGATCGAGGTGATCCCACAGATGTTCAATTGGATAGAGATCGAGGCTGTTTGGGGGCCAGAGGAGAACTGTNGTATCTGGAGCCATGCTGTCTGCAGTGCGTCCCACAACTGTTGAAGGGTGCGTGGCGGAGGAGACAGATGGCGAACATGACGATCGAGGTGATCCCACAGATGTTCAATTGGATAGAGATCGAGGCTGTTTGGGGGCCAGAGGAGAACTGTGAAGTCTTGATCGTGCTCTTCCAGCCACGTGCGGACACTTCTAGCCGCGTGGCAAGGCGCATTATCGTGCTGGAATGTCCCACCCTCCCGAGGAAAGACAATCATGTACGGGTGGACGTAATCGCCGAGGATGAATTCATAACCAAATCGATCAAGAGTACCTTCCACACGGATGATGGGACCTAGAGAGTACCACGAGAACATTCCCGAGACCATAACAATGCCCCCACCGCCTTTTGTTCGTCCAGCAATGGATGCAGGGTGTCGGTTCTGCAACGTTTCTCGCCGGACACGCTGGCGTCCATCCGTTATATGCAGCTAACAACGTTACATGTCGGAGACGACTACCCGTCGCCAATCAGCAGCGGTCCAGTCGCGCTAATTCCAGTCGTTTTCGTCGATGCACCTATGTTGACATAGGTGCAGTCACCCTCCGTCTACTCCGGAGCCCCATTCGTGGAAGGGTTCGCTGAAATGTTGCGTTGTACACGTGTCTGGATGCCCCCTGGTTCATTTGGACGGTGAGCTGTTGCACTGTAGCCTGTCGGTTGGCCTTCACGCACCGTCGTAGTCGACGTTCACCTCGGACATCAATGGCACGTGGAGCTCCGCAGTTTCCACGATGGTTATTCCCAATGGTGCCATTCGTCCACTCACGATACACCTTTACCACAGAGGCACGTGAACAGTTCACAAACGTCCCTGTTTCAGAAATGCTACCCCCTTTGGCCCGAAAACAGATGATCATCCCTTTTTATGTAACTCGGTCAAATCGCTTCCCTTGCCCATGACAGCAGGAAGCACAATGTGTACAGCCAACCTGTCTGTCGCATTATATTGTTACGCGCTGTAGCTCGCACCGGCCGCGAACTGCCGTTATGCGCGGTCCGGCTCTGTGGGGGTCACACACCTTGACCCTCCCCTCCACCAGGCAGACCCGCTCGCTGCCTCGCCCCCCC
>NQII01001751.1:648119-660347 GCA_002778355.1 Clitarchus hookeri | reverse complement strand
CTGGAGAAGCCGACGAGTTTAGATGTTGCGCAAGAATATTCTGGGAACTAGAACCCTTGGCGCAACGCAGCAGTTAGAGAAATTTCTGGGCAATGGCCTACGACCCTATAAATACAAACCACAGCTGGACTGTCGGCAGTCTTTTTGTGGAAGCCAATTAGCTGTGTGCGGTAATCGAGCGATGTGTAGAGGACGGACGACGACGGGAGATTGTGAGGCGACGGCGGACGAGGTGTTTGTGGTGTGAATGGAAGAGAAGGCGTGAAACCCAACGAATGAAGGCTAGTGTGTATGAGGGTGCTCGGAGAACTCTAGACCATTGCTGACGGGTGGGACTGAATAACATGTGATACGGACTTTATTGTAAATATTGGAACTGTCAATTATGAACAATTAATTTCCAAATAATTGAATAGGTTTTGGGACTGGTTTTTAGTTATTTAATTACGTTAATTTCGAGATAATTGCAAATTGTATTGATGGAAGTCATTAATTGTAAACAGCAAGTAATATAAATTTATTTTGAGGTGCTGGGTCGGGAGAAATTTGTTTGTATTGTAAATAAAATAAGAAGTTATAATTGACTCTTTTATTTAATTAAGGTTTCCATCTCTTAACGTACCTGGTTGAGCCCACTGACTTTGAGTGAAATTGTAACAATATACCCGCTTCACCAGTCCACGTCATGGGCTACGCGCTGCAGATGGCACTTCTAGCAGCTGGTCATAATAATGTGATTCGATTATGTGTATAAGGGTTTCATTTAATCAGAAATATAATTCTTTAAAGAAAGTTAAACCATGTTACGTCGTTCCGTCTCTGCCGTCGAACAGCTTTTAGTGGCTCGAGTGTACTTCGGGACATGCCTCGCTGATTTTCGACCAATGGCAGAAGTCAAAGTAGCATGGTTTAGTCTACTGCCAGAAATAGCGCGAATATTAAATTTCGCCAGTGAAGAGCTCCTTTTCTTAGTGCATATGTAGACAGCTCCCAGCTTGCCTTTAAGACGTGACCACAGCCGGAGGCGTGACAGTTTGGCCCCTGCTGATTGTGCATCCCATTCGCTCGTCCTTGTCTCCTGTACGACCTCTCGCTCTGTTTAGCATTCTGCCGTGCTGCTAGGACACGTGCTGCGCATGCGCGCGGAGACTACAAGTGAATATCTCGTTGCTATTGCGTGCCCATTATTACTGCCGAAGTCAACCTGTAAAGTACACTCTACAGTCTATCCGTGGTTTCTACACACTATTTGAGTCAAACCGTTGAAAAATCACCCGATGTATGACGTGTTTCATGGTTTCCTACATGCTCCATGTTTCATGTAACTTGGCAAGATTTCGACAATTCGACCAAAGTAGCGCCGATGTTTACTTTTCGTTTATGTATCCTTTCGCCATCAGCCGGTGCATCAAGTGGCGGCTGTATATTTTATTAACACGCTGTCAACTAATCATTTTGCCATTTTACTGTAATACTAAACAAATTCTAAGGTATTATAGACTGATATCTGTCTGAAAAATTCGCGGGTTATAAAAGTAAAAATGAAAAACCTTGCAAAAAATAAAATGTTTAGCTCTTTTTTTTTTTAAATTTATTACATACAGCTAATTTGGGTTAACATTTGCGACACGGAAATTGTAGTTCTTATCACACTTTGGATGATACAGCTAATATGTTAAGACTGGAAATAAAAGTAATTCGGGGAACTTTCTTGACAACGCACTTTCATTCACCAACAAACTCACCAACGACTTTTGCAAAGCAGTTATGCTGCTATTATAGTTCATTTCATATAAGAAGGCCACATTCTGACAGTCAGTGAGTGGCAACTTAATATATTGAAAACAAATAACCTGCCATTTACAAAATCCTGTATCAGCTGATGCACGAACGAACAAAAGTTAATATTACGTTGGCTATTCTGAGAGCAGTGCCGAAGCACATCACACAAGCAGAAGATACGCGGATAAGAAAGAGTTCGTAGATTAATTAATACATTTTATTTTACGTGGTCATAAAACAGCAGTTTTTAGTTTTAGAAACGAAACTTCGTGATAAAATAGTAATGTATAGGTGTTCAAAATGAGATGCACAATAAAACGATACGTATCCAAATGTGACGAAAAAATCCAAAGTTTCCAGACTCTCAAACCAGGTGCTGCCATCTTGTGAGTTAAAAGCGCACCATCATTTGCAATATGCCCTTCCATGCCATCTGTTATCCATATCCCGAACTACACCCAGAAACATATTATAGTTTTGTTGTTTAAAATAACGTATTCACGCGCATATACAAATAATTTTATTTTCCCGCGAGCTCTGTATAATTTTTAAAGTAACATATATTTCGTGTACCGCGTTTACGAACGACCCTACACACGTCCACCAAGCTCCGTTTACGAATGCAGCGCCACCCAAGCAGTTCACCAATTGCCACACGGAGCAGCACCTCCTGGACGCGCTGACTCGCCACATCAAAGCCTATTCTTGACACGCCTGTTGATGGCGAATGGATACATAAACGAAAAGACACGGCGATTGTCAACTGTCAAGAATGTGGCCTTCTTATATGGTACACAGTATACTGATATTATACAGCTCGAGTTGAAAATATGTGTAGTGGAATAACATAACAACTGCTTAAAAACTACCCACACACGTCCCACTCTCTTCGTTTTATTAATGCAGTATAGTAACAACACGAAAACAAGAGAGGGGTTTGCGGGAGGAAATAAAAATGGCGTGTAATGGACGTAGGCGTATCGATTACCGGCCCAATATAAATCACTAGTAATAAAAATAGCTGTACACAGAAATGCATGTTACTTTAAAAATTATACAGAGCTCACGGAAAAACAAAACCTTTGGTATCTGTTCGTAAATTTGTCATTTTACACAATAAAGCTATTTTTTTCTGTATGGTAGTGTTTCGGGAGCCGGCTAACAGGTGGAGTGGCAGGGTGTGTTGTCAGCCGAGCGTGTTCCTGAACGAGCAGCGCGTTGGCGTGCCTCTTAATCACGTATTTTTAAAACTTTCACTCTTCTCCTATTACTGGCTTGAAACGATACGAGTTAAAATATATTTAATCAAATTATTTGAAAAAAAAATTCAACACTACCCAGCGATATTTCTGTAGGCTTTTGGAATTATCAAGCATGAATGGAAGGCATGAATGGAGAGTGGGAATACGAGTAAAAAGAACTCCCAATGTTTGAAGTTGCGTTTCATTTAAATATGGACCGTTTTAATGTGCATTTCATTTTGAACACCTATATATTACTACTATAGCATGAAGTTTAGTTTGCAACACTAACAACCGCTGTTTTGTGACCTCGTAAAACAAAGTGTATTAATTAATCTAGATCTTTCTTATCCGTTTATTTTCTGCTTGTCTGTTGTGCGTCGGCAGTGTAGTCAGAATAGCCATCGTAATCGTTGATGCATCAGCTGATGCAGGATTTCGTACAATGAAGAACCAAAAAAAATAGGAAAAACCTGCCTAATATCGTGTAGGGCCCCCCGAGCACGCAGAAGTGCCGCAAGACGATGTGACATGGACTCGACTATATCTGAAGGTATGCATGCAGGAGGCAATTCACACCGTGAATCCTGCAGGGCAGTCCACAAATCCAACCTGCGCCAATGTGAGAAAAGGTTGCACGTCTGTCACGTTCAATGATTTTCGTCAGTCGTCGTTTGTCCCGTTCGTTCACGATCCTTTTCCGGCCGCAGCGATATCAAAGATGTGATGTTTTACCAGATTCCTGATATTCACGGTACACTCGTGAAATGTTCGTACGCGAACATCCAAATTTTATCGCTACCTCGGATATGCTATGCTCCATCTCTCGTGCGCCGACTATAACACCACGTTAAAACTCACTTAAATCTTGATAATCTGCCATTGTAGCAGCAGTAACCGATCTAGCTGCCGACCGCATCGCGTTACTCTGATTGGTTCCATACCTGTGTTATTTGCATACGCACGCCGATACCAGTTTTTTTTGCTCTTCAGCGTAAATGGCACGTTGTTTGTTTCGTAAACCTCAATTTGCCACTCGCTGACCGTCAATATCTTGCCAAGTTAAGAGACAGAGAGTGTGTAATGTATCACAAGTATTTTACACTTCTGTTAACACAAAAGCACCTATTTTTTGGTTCAATATAACTTATATATATTTTATTACTAAATTATATTACATTTATAATGAATATTAATAAACAGGTAGAAAATAACTGTTGGTAATGCCTACTAACAAATTGTCACTGTGCAAAATGTTATTTCACTGAGTGCGCAAGAATGCGGTGCGTTGTCCATCTGGTGTAATTTTCNCAAATTGTCACTGTGCAAAATGTTATTTCACTGAGTGCGCAAGAATGCGGTGCGTTGTCCATCTGGTGTAATTTTCTAGATTTATTTAAACTTTGTTTGCGTGAGGCGGAGGAATATCCTGGAAGTAGAACTGTATCAGGGCTTCAGAAAAGGTGGGAGTAACCGTGAATGGACTATAGCTGGTAGTTTTGTTCTTATTTACGCAACTTTTCCTAACAGTAATTGATTCGTGTTTCTCTGGGCATTGCATGTTATGACAGAGTTCTTTGTACACTGGCCGCCAACTCACTGTGCCTATGAGTGTCGGTTATGACAAGTCTGTTTTCCTCCTTTTCTTCACACTATTCGCCCTTCCACAACATTCCTGAGGGTGTTATCGCGGGCATGTGTGTCATTAGTCAAAGATCCCGACTAAAATCGACCTACCCTCATCTGTTATTTGAATGAGAGGTATTTTTTTTAAAAAGATAATACATAAATTAACTAATCGCGCATATGTTGCCTAATCATATCCTGGACAGGCTACCCTTAATTAAAAACCATTTAATTAATTTTTTTTAATCACTCCTCTTATTTGTTATTTCACAAAATTTCGCACCAATCGGTAGTAGAAGACATAAGTAAAAAGAAAATATTAGGTTGCCTATCTTTTGCTTGACCCTACTATGAAGTTGCCAGGTATAAACAGGCGAGTTTGCATTATTAATTTACCCCCATATGTTATTTAATTGAAATATATATCAAATTGAAGGTAATTTTATTGCGGACATGATGGTATTAGGTTGCCTGTGCAAAAGTGGTCCAGACTCACGGTTGTCGCACTTTAAAGTAAGCCGAATGAAAAATATAAAAAAAAAAGTCTCCACAGTATAATTAAATACATTCAAAATACGGTTAATCCATTCGATGGTAGTATCGATAAAAATGTATTGTTCAACATTTCGACTGTCAGCATCTTCAGATGTTACGGATTTCCTGCTTACCGTTAAGTTAGTAGGCAACCAGCAAACATTGAATATAATTTCTGAATGCTGTTTAGTTCCCAGAAGATTTGAAAAACCAATACGACGAAACAAAATCGTAAATTTTGCACCACAGTGCGTCACTAAAGCTCAGATGAAGAAAGACAAGAGCAAGAAAGTTCTACTTAAAATGGAACGAGACATATTTGGCCGACTACTTGCCATTAGTATCGATAAAAAAATTAACATAGAACACTGTTTGACTTTTCCGCTAGCACCAGTGCCGCCTGCTCTTTTCTCGTGTACTGGTGAAATGTTAGAAACAAATAATCTACGTTAGCAAAGACATTAAAGTCTCAAATCAAAATGGTTGACCCAACACAAATCGACGATGAAATAATATATGGTTTTTACTTATTGCATCTTATCGGATCCTCCATGCCACAAACATTTGACAGATAGCTGAATCTATCCTTATAAAAATTTGCTCAACTAATGCTTCTGAGATACACATAAAATTTGACCCCTATTTAACGCCTTCTATCAAGGATTGCGAACGCCAAAGTCGACAGGAGTTCGATATTCCCTACAGAATTACAGGGCCTCTACAACCCAGGCCTACCGATTTTTTGGGAAGCCTAAAAAATTATCGTTTTAAGGAGGCTTTTAGTACAATTCTTAGCTAATTACTGGGAGAATGACAATTTGGTATCAATAATCCAAGATAAATTTTTTTTATAACAGTTGGGGATTAGTGCTTTTCTTATCACACAGANGACAATTTGGTATCAATAATCCAAGATAAATTTTTTTTATAACAGTTGGGGATTAGTGCTTTTCTTATCACACAGATGTCGTAAAGTGTGAAGAAGTTGATTATATATGTCTACACGAAGCAGTGGATACGCGAATTATGTTTCATATATTCAAAGCGCCACCAAGTTCAACAATTTTGGTAAAAGCCTCATACTGATGTCTTGATAATTNCAACAATTTTGGTAAAAGCCTCATACTGATGTCTTGATAATTTTGTTGGCTAATATGCATAAAGTTTTAGAGTCAGAACTTTGGTTAGCAGGTTCAACGACCAAGAAAGACAATAATAGAGATCTTAATTGCATTAATTGTACAGACTAAGCGTTGAAGTTGGGATCCACACTATGCATAAGTCTGCCGGCTTTCCATGCAGTCACAGGCTGCGATTACACGGCAGCTTATTACAATAAAGGAAAAGTCGGACCTTTTAAAATGAAGCATCAAGCATTGCACAAGTGTAAATGATGCGAGATATCGCATTTTCCACAAAAATTGGGCGACTAAGAAAGACGACGAACAATTTATGAAAAAGATTAAAAGTTTCGACTCCAATTTGATCCCACCATGCTGGAAATCGCTTAAACAATAAATTTTATGGACAATTTAATTCTATGTGGCTCAATGCAGCTGATACTTGTTGTGTAAAACTACGTCCTGGGGATTGCGGTTGGTTCATGGATGGCTATTTACAGCCAACGGGGTTCGTTGGGGACCCAACACCCTTACAAGTGGATGACATATTGCGCGCGACAAACAATGATACTANACGAACAATTTATGAAAAAGATTAAAAGTTTCGACTCCAATTTGATCCCACCATGCTGGAAATCGCTTAAACAATACATTTTATGGACAATTTAATTCTATGTGGCTCAATGCAGCTGATACTTGCTGTGTAAAACTACGTCCTGGGGATTGCGGTTGGTTCATGGATGGCTATTTAANGTGTAAAACTACGTCCTGGGGATTGCGGTTGGTTCATGGATGGCTATTTAAAGCCAACGGGGTTCGTTGGGGACCCAACACCCTTACAAGTGGATGACATATTGCGCGCGACAAACAATGATACTAATGATAATCCCTCAGAATTTGACTATAACAATGCAACTTCTGATGAATCAGATGCTGAATAACTTTTTGTATGTGTACGAAAACTTTTAAGTTTTACAATAAAATAGTTTTTTACTGTAACAAAAAATTTGTTAGTAATTTTCAAGCCTTTTCTAAAATATTTATTTATTTATTCTATTTTATTTTATGAAATGGTTAACATTTTAAAGATAAGTTTATATTATTTATATATTATATATAACATTATACATTTTTATATTTTAAATTATTGTTATATTATTTACTCCAAAAAATATTCTCGGCGGCAGAGTTGTCTTTCTCTACCACACGGAGAACAGAGCATGCTCTCTCTCTCTCTCTCTCTCTCTCTCTCTCTCTCTCTCTCTCTCTCTCTCTCTCACACACTCGGCAGCTGCCTCACACAGCTGCTACGCTGCGTCCTTGTCTATCGCATAGTAGCACGTGCAGCGCTTCTCTGTCGCTCACAGCCACTCTCTTACTCAGATATGCGTACTTTAAAGCGCGACAACCGTGAGTATGGACCACATTTGCTTAGGCAACCCAATACCACCGTGTTCGCAATACAATTACCTTCAATTTGATATATGTACCAATTAAATAACATGAGGGTAAATTGATAATGCAAACTCACCTGTTTTTATACCTGGTCACTTTGTAGTAGGGCCAAGCAAAAGATAGGCAACGTAATTATTCTTTTTACTTATGTCTTGTACTACAGATTGGTATGAAATTTTGTGAAATAACAAATGAGGGGAGTGATTAAAAATAATCAATTAAATTGTTTTTAATTAAGGGTAGCCTGGCCAGGATATGATTAGGCAACATATGCGCGATTTGTTAGTTTATGTATTATCTTTCGTAAAAAAAATACCTCTCATTAAAATAGCAGATGAGGGAAGGTCGATTTAAGTCGGGATGTTGGAATAAACTATGACAAATGACAAACGCTACTAGCGGCGTTAAACGCATGTGTGTGTAGTATCTGCAGTCTTATGACGTGAGAGTTCTGGTAATAAGCAGCACAATGCCACCAGTGTTGTCGAAACTGAAGGGACGTATTTCGCATAGCTAGTCCAGGGAAATCATGCATAATGTTAGATGGTTAATGGAAGAGGAAGTCCAGGGAGTCGGACGTACAGCAATCCAGTCGAGAGAGCACAGGCTCGCGTATCACTGGTGTCGCGGAGAGAGCTGTGCGTAAGACTAACAAAAAGAAGCCAAGGACATAGGAGATGAAGGTAACAAATAATCATCCACTCCAAATAAAAACTAAACCGTAAAAAACTCTTACTTCATTACATGATTTTGACCTGTGCGTCTTAAGGCACGGCTTCACCTCTTTTGCAAACGTTCNATGCCACCAGTGTTGTCGAAACTGAAGGGACGTATTTCGCATAGCTAGTCCAGGGAAATCATGCATAATGTTAGATAGTTAATGGAAGAGGAAGTCCAGGGAGTCGGACGTACAGCAATCCAGTCGAGAGAGCACAGGTTCGCGTATCACTGGTGTCGCGGAGAGAGCTGTGCGTAAGACTAACAAAAAGAAGCCAAGGACATAGGAGATGAAGGTAACAAATAATCATCCACTCCAAATAAAAACTAAACCGTAAAAAAACTCTTACTTCATTACATGATTTTGACCTGTGCGTCTTAAGGCACGGCTTCACCTCTTTTGCAAACGTTCTTCGTTTTCGCGTCATAATTTCGGATTCATAGTAATTACTGGCAATGTATGATTTTAGAAAGTTTACATTTTACGAGTTGTTTGATATTTTTGGGCGTAATTTTGTGCGATATCTGCTTGTTGTAAGATGTGGAGAACATATTTATGTTTTATTAATAAGTCCTCGACTGTTTACAACAAGCATGTTAAAATTACGCACAAAAATACTAAACAACACGTAAAATGTACATTTTATATTATCGTGCATTGTCAGTAATTGTGTACTTTGAATCCAAAATTATGATGCGAAAACGAATATTTTCGGCAAAAGGGGTGAAGCCGAGACTTGAGGGGAATAGTGTACGATTTTTATTGAACAGAAAAATGTGCACGAACTGTGGAAGGAATGAGGCAGAAGCTGCATGAAGCAGTCTATTTTAGGGGAAGCGCAACAGGCATGAGAAGACTTCACAAGCACTTTGGGTTCAAGTGGAAGACAACCCCAACCCAAAATAACACGCGTATTCTTATCGAAAAAAACTATATTAGAAAGAAAAAAATGGGGGGGGGGATAAGTTATTGGAAAAACATAGTACACCCAGCGAGGAGATAGAGGATCGAGATCACGACTTTAACAAGTGCGCTGTTCACCGTAGTGTCGAATAGGACAAGTGGCACAATCTTGTCATTCTTCTCGCGATTGCTGAAACAGTCGGCTGATTGCAGGTATAAGAACGAAAGGTTTTTTCCTGCTGAATGTGTGTTTGCTGTATAGAATATTCGGGTTGTACTGTGTACAGTAACAATACCTTTTCTGTCTTCACTAGCAGCAGTAGTGGCCTCTACAGAAAGGAGTATTGACGCAATAAATTTTAAATGAGACGTCGAAGGTAGACGTTTCTCTTATTTCAGGTCTACACAGCAGTGCTCGCATGTTTCATCGGACCTCTGCCCGTGAGCCGCGGGAGCATTCTCGGCTACATGCATGTTACATGAGTGTATGTTCACATTCTGCAGAGTCCTTTATAGGTCAGGGGAAGCAGTAAGGTAGTTCGGATCGAATGCATGAAGGTCCTATCTATTTCGTGAAGAGGAATACCTACCTGCATCTTTCTGTAAGGGACTAGCTTCAGGGGGCGGAGTGGGTTTTTAACCTTGAATTTTGAGCATGCAGGGTGTCATGACCTTGTGTGATCTTGTGGTGACCACAGATGACTAACTCTTAGAGGCACATTAAGGTCATGTGCGTTGCAAATGAGAAAAATCTTGATGTGTGCTGTACTTACGCCAACAGACCGCGTGTTTCGTTACCACAGCCAATGAGCTGTAGGCTGTGTTCGGCTATAGTAAATACGAACCACTCATGCCACTCATATCTTTTTCTCTAATCTCTAAACAGTATAAAGGAAAGTCGCTTATCCGCGTCTGTCTGTTTATTCGCTTAGTACTTCTAAACTACTTGATGGATTTTGACGCGGTTTTCAACAACACTTAGAGAATTTCTTGAGGAAGGTTTTGTTGTATAATTCATTTATATTTAATGTAAGGATAGTATAGAAATGTCGGACCGTTTGTAATCAAGTCGTAAAATTGTTACCGGGTGAAGCCGGGCCGGTTCGCTGCTAACCTATAACAGTTGCACGGTTGACGAATCAGTGACCCGCAGCGAAGATATCGGGCACTGAGACACGTGGCGTGCAGTACCTGCCGAAAATTTCCTTCTGTTGCGTTATGTACACAGTTGAATACACTGCGCTTGAATGCATTAAAAAAAAAAAAAAAAACAAAAAAAAACCGTTATAAATAGGATACTAAAAAAAATTCTATTAATCACTTTGTTTTAAAATATTCTAATCAAATTTAGGAATTGCAAGGGTATTTTTAATAAACATATATCAAAAAGGCATGCGTGTAGGATGTCGTGAGCACGATCTTCCCACGTGAACACTCGAGTGCACCCGTCACCTTCAAAGCGTCATCATGAGTTCGACCTCCGAAGAATGCACANGTGAACACTCGAGTGCACCCGTCACCTTCAAAGCGTCATCATGAGTTCGACCTCCGAAGAATGCACACCTCACTCGACGAGAGACCTTGAAGTTGACGGTGTCGCAGGAACAAACCGGCGTGTCACCACTAATAGCCACGCGCGTATTGCCACGGCCCATACGTAACCACATTCATTCTACATCGCTACTACTGGTCCACCCTTACATTACTCAATTTTGTTCGGTACATTTCTCACTCACATTCGCAGTCCCTCTCTATTTATGTCTCTGGACATCATTATTCATCGCGTATACGTATATAGGCTGTAAATTGAGCACTTTGGAGGCCTAAGTTACTTTTTCCATTTGGTCATATTTTATCCTTCAACCACCTTTTTAAATCAATATTGCCATGTAAGTATTACGTACGGTGCGCATATTCCACCGCACTAGGAAGTTAACGTCTGAGGTTAAAATAAAATATATTTATTTACTATTATTCCAAATGAGAGGGCCTTCAAAAGAACTCACTTTACCACGAATAGCCTATACACAAACTTCTGTTCGCATGGCAGCCACCATGCATAACCTGGCCGTGTGCACTGGCGGCCGTGATGAATTCAGGTACAACTTAAAAGCTGAAATTCTAGTTAGATTTTCATTATTTGCAGTTAAAAAGTGCGTAGAATATGACAAAATCTGTAAAGTACTCCACTATTAAGAAATGCGTTAATTTCAACTATAAAAAATTTCAAAGTACTTAATTTTTTACATTGTACACAGGATAAACAAAAAGCAATTTAACTAAAATAATATTTATCAACTTACGTCTGCTATATGTGCAAGCATATACCCTTACAGATACTTATAATAATGACAATATTATTAATTTTTCGTGCCTGCATCGGCAACCTAGCAGCAATTCACAATCTCTTACTCTTCGTGCTTCAAACATTGAGGTTGTCCCTGCACGGAAATGCATTGCCGCAATAATCTCTCTGTCCCCACATCCGGGTGAACCAGAAACACCGCAGTACTTGTCCGCGGGCACCTTGATGACTCACCGGGATCTCTCGCCAGTTACTGTCGTTCACACATTCGCCACAACTGACGTCGGTGGGGCCAAGGGCTGTATTTACATCTAAACGAAGCGGGTAGGTGTTGCCTGGGAGCCTATTCTAAGTTTCCTTTCCGACGAAAGAAAGTTGTTAACGAAACAATTCCTCGTTCCAGCCTACTATTTGGCATTCTTAGTTTTTAAACGACGGTAGTTTGACGTCACGAGTCGGCGGGGACGAAACAACTGCTCTCGAGCAGTCGGCAGGCTAGAATTTCGTAGTTAACCAATATGGCGGGCGTCGGTATTAAATGTG
>NQII01001751.1:609470-646629 GCA_002778355.1 Clitarchus hookeri | reverse complement strand
GGTAAAAAAAAATGCAGTTCAACATGGCCACCAACCACAGTTTCTCACACTCCCCACAAAACCAAAGAAAACTATACACTATTATTTTCTTATAAAATACATATTTCTAATGATATATTATTTTTAACGATCTAAAAATATAAGGCTTACTATTCGTGTCTTTAAGTAATGCTTTTTAAACAGATTTGAGCAATTTTAAAAAAGAGTACTTCTAGTAATATTTCGTTTGTACGTTGTCGACCATGCGCAGAGACACTAACGCTCGTCTAGCTTGGAGTGGGGATAGTCGGTAAATAGAAGATGCCCGAATGTGCTTGCCTTCGAAACGACTCCGTACTCTGAATACCAATTTCATGACGACTTGGTTTTCGTCGGCTGAGAGAGAGTGGGTTCGTGGTGACGTGGGCCGTTCCCGACGAAACTTAGAATAAGCCCCCTGGTGTCCCGGCCTGGTACAGGTTGGATGGAGTACCTGGTCGAAGCGACCTCACCTCCGTGCGTATTCATGTGGTGGCCCATAGTGGGCCTGCTTAGTGTCGTATGTGCCTTCGGCTACGTGGTGTTCCTTGGACGGTCTCCCATCCAAGTACTGATCACGCCCTACCTTGTACCATGGCGATCAGAAGACGACTAGGTTACCAGGGCGGTATGACCGTCGACATTGTACTCGTGTTTACACCCTAGACCATTCATTCCGGGTTATTCCGCACGTACGTATGCCCCAGGTGACACAAGTCAACATACTGATGTTTTTTTTGACTTGGTAGAGGTAATCCCCTACTTTTGGATGGTGTTGGTTGTCGCCAGGTGCCAGTTGTCAATCACAGGCGCATCATCTCTCCTCTCCCTGTATCCTGCATCACGTGATCCACTGCTGTTCTTGCCTNGGCCGAAGAGGAGGAGACCGCTGGCTCGCAACATTGCATATTTGCTGTTCGAAAACATGATTATTATTTACTGCATGCGTGTTAAAGTAAACAGCATTACACCTGAAAATATGATGAAATACCTACCTGTGCAAGAATTCCATAATGTTGAAGGCCAGACTCTGACAAAGTTAAAGTACTTGAACCTATTTTGGCAGTCGGATATGCATTTATTCATGCTATAAACATATGGCTCCTCTTCCACCTACTGAAGAAAGACTCAGATGTCATTGGCTTTCTAACTGTCTCATCACCGAGAAAGATCACCGATGCTAATATAATGTAGGATATGTTTGAGTAATATGACTTTATACTTGAAAACAGACATTCAGAAATATGGTTGTGTTGCGAAATTAAGATATAATTCAAGCAAATATGATATGCTTGAATTTTACAAATGTGATAATATACAGAGATTGAACATACTGACGATAGAATTCGCATTAAGGTAGGTGTTAGTTTGGAAATGGTAAGTGATTAATACAAGGGTATGAATAGAATAATTTAGTCGATACTGGAACAAGGACTGGGGAAAGGGAGCCAGTGGCCAACATCTTTGATACCACCACCATCTTGATCTTTGACCACAGCCGTCTCTATCTTTGACCATCACCATCTTTATCTTTGACCATCACCGTCATGTTTCCAGCTGTCATTTTGTTTCAGGCTATTATCTTGTTTTCACCTGTCATTTTAGTGTATCTTCTATTTCTGGCTGCTTACTTGTTTTCGCCTATTTTCCCTTATGGCTGCTAGATGGCATTGTTGTCTTCTTTTCTTAGCTGTCCTCCAGGAGTGCTGCTGTCGCCCATCTTTGTTTTTAGTCGTGCCCGCTAAATGTTACTGAAAAAGTGTCTCATTTTTTATTTTTGTTATTAAAACTTGCGTATAATGCACATTGACGATAAAATTTTATTACAATAACGTTTTAAATTTTTGTATACATTTTTCGTAAATAATTAAGAAAAAAATAGGTACATAGAAATTTAATAAATACCTTAACTTTAAATTGGTAAAAAAAAATTGTTTTGAACTGAATATTACAGATTTTAAATATGGGAAACAAGTTTAACACTAGATTTACTCGAACTTGGCATATACCTACAATTATTGCTAAGGGGGTCATTCCGACCCCCTTGTGTCACCAGAGTATTTTTTATAAATTTATCATAAATCAATAATTAGTGCATATAAATAAGGTTTATTATAATATTCTGGCTTAAATAAATATATTCACTTAAATATAGGAAATTGACAATTAATCATAAATGATATATGTCCCATCTCTCTCATATGATTAATTACTTCATCGCAATAAATTACTAACTTCCGCTTAAACTAAGAATGAAATTCTATATACATTATACGTATATACATACATATACACACCCCAAGTGAATCACTTAAAAATTGCACCGAAAATATTTTTGAAANTACATTATACGTATATACATACATATACACACCCCAAGTGAATCACTTAAAAATTGCACCGAAAATATTTTTGAAAAGGAAGGTGCTATTGATGTGCTGGTTTCACAGAAGTGTAGTTTATACAAGGGCTCATAATTACACCTCAGAAACAGGTTTTATATAATTCTTAGAATGTGTATTTATTGGATAAAGTTACATTTTTTCAAATGAAACAATGCCTGTTTACATCAAGAAAATAATGTCAACGGTATTTTTTTTACAGAATTTTAATGCAAGTAGTTACGTTCTATCATAATATTACAATTTTAAATATCTACAGTTGTCTGCTCCATTTAAGTGCTTAGTTACTAGGCTATGATGATGGTATGTTTACATTTCTGTTTTGGTGTGTGGTTCGGAGCAATTAGTGTAAAGGAAACAGTATCTACACAAACATACGAACATCGTGACGTAGTAACTAATCAGTTAAGTGGAACAGAAAAAAGGGAATTTAAAATTGTAATATTACAATAACACGTAAACTACTCTCACTAGAAGCCTGCAAAACACACAATTGACATTCTAATTTCTTTAGTTTTATTTTCTGAATGTGGGTAAGCATTGTTCCATTTGAAAAAAAAATACCTTTGTTCGAGAAATACATATTCTAATACTTATTAAGTCTAGGCTGCAATTTTGAACCCTTGTCTAAACTTCACTTCTGTGAAACCAGTACACCAATAGAATCTTCCATTTCATAAATACTTGCGGTGCAAGTTTAAGGTGATTCAGCCTATATAGTACAAACATCATTCACCTATAAATCAGGCTTTATATTTACTGTCATAGGTCTCTTAGAAAACACTTAATTGCATTTCTTTGCGACAGCCAACACAAATTGACTTGCTGTTTTCGTGTGTATTTCCCATATGTAGCCCTGTAACAACCAAAACAAGTTAGCAAAGTTTTTTTTTTGCATTGGCCTACTTGGCATTTGCAGTATTTCATCATATAAATGGCCTTGAACACATTAGCACATGTTGTTACAGTGTATAGTTTTCTTTCGTAACGTCATATTTTCTTCTCGAAGTTCCTCGCATAACTTGAAGATGAAATTTCGCCTGCTAACAGTTACTTGTTTGTAAATTGATGTTACGGGCTCGCTGCTTCGCATCCCACGCAAGCGAGTGGAAGTGAAGGACAGCAGTTATATGATAGTGGCAGCAGCAAGCCAATGGATTGTTTTGAATGAGCAGACGAGCGATAGGCCGGTGGCCGCGTATCTGTTACAGAAGGCGAGCCGACACGATAATCATTTTTGCGGCGCGTGCTGCTTACCCTGGTTGTTTTGAGTTTCTGCGTCTATCTGAGGAATTTTCTAGTTGTCTACTGCCCTAGATTCTGTCCGCATGACTCGAGGTGTGTCGTACTTTCCAGGTCAAGGCCAGTATAGTATAAATTGTGCACCTGGCCTCCGGTCTGGTTGTTGTTGAATGCACGAATGGCTGAGATTCAGCGAAGACGACGAGCGGCGAGAGAAGTGACCAGCGGAAGGGGAATCTGCTACTGCGAGTATCAAGCAGTGAAGGTGTGACTGGCAGGCTGGGCTACTGGACATAGATGCGTGAGTGAAAGACATTACAAATGATGGCAACAGAAAGATTGGAAGAGTGTTAATGATGAGTATGAGTTATTGACTACAACCAAATAGAAACCTTAACAAAGATGTTGATTAGAGCAAAAAAAGACATTCAATATTGTGCTCATTGAGAAATAAAAAGGGCAATGGCGAAGATAGAAAAATTAATGCTGTAAATAGTAGCTGTGTGAATAAATTACGATTAAATATTGTTCTTATATTTTTGTTAAGACACCCATCCCTCACGAACTCAGATACGCCCTTAGGCGTCCATGTAACACTGTATATGTATTTATTACTGCTATGTCGATTGAAGAACACGTGCTATGTCCATTGAGGAACTATCGTATAGATCCAGATTTTACTGAGTACATTCTTGCCATTTGATCCTAGACATTCACGCCATACTTGGTGTTATAATAAGCAATAGTTTGAGGATTTTTCTTCTCATTTTCTGCGATTCCCGCTGTGGTCTAAAGTGAAGGTACTCAAGACAATTACATTTTTGTTGATTCTGCCATGGTAGACTGTCTCACATTATTTCCCTTGTATAAAGTTGTGTAGTGAAGGACTTGACGTTAACTTTTAACTGATTTTGGCACTTCTCTTCTCACTCTGTTTATTGCCCCCCCCCCCTTTTTACAAGACTGTTTTATTATCTCTTTGAGCTTCTCTGCAAGTTTTTTGGACGCGAAAAATTTTTCTATCGTTACATTTAGATAGTTGTTAGGAAATGAATCCATAAGACGCATAACTACATGTTCAGTTACACACATTATTATGTCGTCGTTCATCTTCGACTACATACGACAATCCACTGAGGAGATATTTTGGAGTCAACATCTACTGCAAGCCCAAACTTCATTCCGAATTTTTCTGGATTTTTTGCAATGTACTGTGTGAATGGGCACCTGGCTTTACTTATAATAAAAAAAATAAAATAAACAGCAACTGTTTATTTATGGTAACATTTTCTGCTGGTTTATAACACAAAATGCAATTCTCCATTAAGTTATTNGCAAGTTTTTTGGACGCGAAAAATTTTTCTATCGTTACATTTAGATAGTTGTTAGGAAATGAATCCATAAGACGCAAAACTACATGTTCAGTTACACACATTATTATGTCGTCGTTCATCTTCGACTACATACGACAATCCACTGAGGAGATATTTTGGAGTCAACATCTACTGCAAGCCCAAACTTCATTCCGAATTTTTCTGGATTTTTTGCAATGTACTGTGTGAATGGGCACCTGGCTTTACTTATAATAAAAAAATTAAAAAAAACAGCAACTGTTTATTTATGGTAACATTTTCTGCTGGTTTATAACACAAAATGCAATTCTCCATTAAGTTATTNAAAACAGCAACTGTTTATTTATGGTAACATTTTCTGCTGGTTTATAACACAAAATGCAATTCTCCATTAAGTTATTCCTTATACAGGAGGTACTAGTGCAATTTTGTCGGTCCTCAAATTTTCTGAACGCATCTCTTTTACATCAAATCTAATATACATGATTATTTCAGGAAATCTGTCCCGATTCTTTGTTTGTGCGAAAAACGATGGCCCACATGGGCAGGACCATAAGTTGACAACTGGAATGTTCTTTGCTTCGTACGCACCTCGTGCATACAAAATTGCTGTAAAAGCCTCGAGCTCATTTAACGTCAGCTCCCAACCCTATTTAGCCTTCTCAGAGCATATATTTCAGTACTATGCTTGATGTGACGTACCATACCTTCATTTACCATCAGTTCCCATGGACTTGCCATGCATCCTTCAGTGATGTTTCTGTTGGCACTAACTGTAACAGTACTCGCCTAACGCAATTTTTTTTTGGTTGCGGCTACTTACTAGTAATATTTACCACGAACATTACGAATGTTATGGTGTCAAAATCGCGTATAAATTTGCTTCACATTTTCAATAACTTAATTTACCTGCAGTAGTTGAAGAATGCTAAGTTTGATGCCACTGGGTCCCATCGGTTTTCACCTCTGTGTTTCCAACAATATTTCCGCAAATACTGAATGCTGTTTATGATCTGAGTGAGCTGATACCTCTTTCTGAAATATAAGAATTTTTGATATTACCGCTTTATAATATTTTAAAATTATTTGGAATTCATAACTGTCAAGCAGATGGAGAATACAATAAAAATTACATTCCGCAGTAAAACTTAAGAGGTANTTATTTGGAATTCATAACTGTCAAGCAGATGGAGAATACAATAAAAATTACATTCCGCAGTAAAACTTAAGAGGTACTAAATTTCTCACAAAAAGGTTATTAGAAAAGAGAAAACAAATTTTCGAATATACACAAAAGTATTACTTAAGTAAATATTTTCCCGCAATCTTTATGACAAAACTGTTACGCCCGTTACCTGACCAGTGCAGGTGAGGGGTAGGGCTTGATGCAGTTCATATGTAAGCGACTCACCCAGGCCAGCATATTTCATGTGGACTAGCATGAGTTTTAGGTTGAGGTCTGGTAGAATGAATCCTAAGTAGAAGTGGGAAATGGCAAAGAAACATTCACTTGTAAAATTTGTACTTCAGAACATGGTGCATCGTCAGTGTCTTCCTCCGTATTTTCATAATGGCCAAATTATTTTCGTGTACAAATATTTGAACTGCACTCACGCTTGCGATCTTTATTTCCTTCTTTTCATTTCCGTTTATCGACAAATGTAGTAGATATTTGGAGATCACAATTATCAGGGTCTTCAACTGAACTCTTTCCAGGAGAAAAATAATATTTATCGCCTGCTTCTTACTCGTCTTGCGTCCTCGTTTCAACGGCTGAATCAATTTAAGATCGTTTTTGAAAATATATTTTAGCTCCTCTTCAGGCGTGATACGCTTATACATCTTTTTCCAACCAACCTTAGACTGAGTGCTAAAATAAATGCGAAATGAAATCACAATGAATACTTGCAAAAGTCTACTTCCCGAGATAGACCATGCTGAACTATTGATGTGTGCTTCCCCACCTGCAACAGCACACATCGCCACCAGTTCCTGGAATTGTCTGGTTAGTTTTATACTTGTGTGAACAAGAACTCGCAGCCTGCTAATATGACATCAGCGCTTTGGATTTCACCAGTTATCACTCACTATCAGTCAGTTCAGTTTACGACCTTGGAACAACCAGAATACATTCTATACTTAACAATGTTAGTTAGATACGTGGTTGGGGGTCATTTTGACCCTTTCAGTAATTGTATTTGTATGTACATCTTGTCATTCTGAATGTAATGGAACAACATTTTTGAAATGTGAGTATTATGTATTTGCTTCTGTGTTTAGAAAATTCCAGAAAATGACACGCAAAAAAAAAAAAAAAAAAAAAACTCAGGCTATTTTAAAATTTGCTAAGATCAAAATTAACCCTCCAGTAATTCTAGTGTTAATGTAGTTTAGATTCTATACAACAATATTACTAAATAAATTTCGTAAATCAATTAATTAAATGATTTATAAGGGAATAAATGAAAAAAAAAAACATACATAAGAATGGCAAAACTTGAAGACTGTATTGATATGCTGGAAGTAACATTTTCGAGGTTATATAATTTAAGTTTTATTTTAAATTTCCGTATATTTTTGATTGAATTTAATGTAAAAGAGGAGTGACTTCAAATATAGTACTGTGATTGACACTGCAGTATACAGAATTCTGCAAAAACTAGTAGGCTTATACACACTACCAAAATTATAGGCTATTAACGGTAGTGAGCACATTTTAAAGAACTCTCATTTGGGATAATAGTCAATAAATATATTTTATTGTAGCATGCCTTAGACGTTAAATTTCGAGTCCGTTGAAATATATATCTACTGTATTTATTACTTACATGGCAATATTTATTTTAAAAAGTGTTATTTTTTCATATCAGCCATTTTATGGTTGATATGAAAAAAGTAACTAGGGTCTCAAAAGTGCTCACTTTACCGTTAACAGCTTATATCACAAAAGTAAGATTTCTGTTGCATATGAAAGAGGAGTGCATATATTATTTAATATGATAATATTTGGCTAGAATTTACTTCTTTAAATGTAGATACGCTGAATTAACAAAAGTATGTTTAACCAAAATTGAAGAGTATTTCCGTGCTGGATGTTTTAGAAAGCACATTTTCAAGAAAATCATGAAGTAGGGCAGTTATTATTGCAATGGTTGTATGCGACAAAATATCAGTATTAATGTTAAAATATTTTTAATAACTGATTTTATTTCCATTTATTTTAATTATATAATGATAACTTCTGTGACTGAATTGTATATGTATGAAAGCAATTATGGAAATTATTTGTAAAGGTTATTGGTAACTTTATTACACACACAGTCATGCTAATTATAATGACCTTGCTTCAGGGTTTTGTTGTAAAATGTGATTTATAACGCATCCAAAATAGAAATATAAGTAAATGTTTTATTGAATTTTTTATTATTCAAAAACTATTTAAATAAATAAATTTTGTCCAAATATTTTACAGCAACAAAATCGTACTTTTACGACAATTGTGGTAGTGTGTGCACTACTTTTTGAGTTTTGCTTGTACAGTCTGGTGCAGTGCTTCATTTCAAGCAACTCTGTATACAACTTTATTATTTTTGTGTTGTTAATAATAATTTTTCATAATTGGTTATTTTTTCATCGAAAGCGACATGCCCTTCGGCATTTATTTCTGGCTTTGTTTAATCGTTTTTAATCAGAATTGGCAATTGTTTGATGTTAATTATTCATGTTTTTGCTTGAGAGGAATCCCTAGTAGGAAATTTAAACCCCTCAAGGTTACGTCTGATTATAAGTAAGCATTGCGATAGGCCCTCTCAAGGTTGCGATATGCCTTCCTGGGAAGCTGAATTTCTAGCGAACTACATTTGTAGCAGTAGGATGTCGTTACATGCGACGTAAGCCAATGGCTTAGACTGCAGATGCCACTTTGTACTGTTTTCTTTTATTTTGAAGCAGCTGCGCAGGAAAACCCAAAAAAGGGCTTTTTAAACAATTCTCACTACTTTTTTAAAATATATTTATTATAACAGTAAAGAATGGCAGGTTTAGATAATTGTTTTTTGCCTTTCGTGGAAAAAAGTCATATTCCAAGGACATTTACTTACTGAGATAAGGTTAAGTACATGCAAAAACACTAATTTTACAGACAATATTTTTCTAGAAAATAAATTTCCGAAAATATAATAATTTTTATTTAAAATGTGTAAGATTTCAGCATTTATTTATATGTTTTGGTTTTGAAATACGGCATTGGAATTTTTCTTACGTTTGTATGAATTCTAAATTTGTTTTATTTTATACTTTTAAACTGTTAATTTAAAACAGAGGTATTGAATTGTGAATGGGTGTTATTATTGGCTTGTGAAAAGTGGGTGGAGATATTGTATTGCCACATAAAATGTATAGGCTTATAAATATTTTGTGATTTAAATTTAAATGCCCTTTAACGTAACTCTATATAGCACACAAAAAAACATCCCTACATGTCCTATTAGCCGAGCGGTCTAAGACATTGCCTCATTTTCCATCCCAAGGGTGGCTGGTACGGGACCATACGCCTCCACAGTGTGTTTAAGTTACTTTAAATAAAATAATGTCGATAGGGACGTGGGTCTTGTCTGTGGAATAAGAGAACATAGACCTTACGTGCGCAACACGAGTGCCATCTAGTGGCGACAATCAAAACCAAAGACGTATGACACTGTTGCCATACAGTGTCCACAAGCGAAAACGGCGGAACACTGGAGAAGGTGCGAGAACATGATCGCATGTCACCGTGTGGTACAATCACCCGTGAGTCCCGCAGTGCCACTAGTTGTAGCCAGCACCTTGACTGCGCGCCAGGAGTTAACGAGGACTTGGGGTTCAAAGCTCGCGCGCCTGTCCATAAACCACGTATTTCGCCTGTGGACACGAAGTACAGAGCCCAGCCGCTGGAATAGACGGCCGGAGATGCGTAGTTCGGAGTGATGGATCACGCTGTAGTATCTGGCAGTCCTGTGGGAGGGTTAGGGTGTGGCGAATGCCACGTGAACGCTACGTACCGGCCTGGCAGGCTAAAAACACCCCTACACGGTCACCCCACCTCCGCCGAATCTCACCGTGGACACTATACAGGCCGGTATGTAGAATAGTATTTGGAAAGGAAATCTGATTTTTATGGTTTTCGATCATGCTGCATACCGCTTTTAAAAATGGTGGCCATTTAGTGCACTATGTTATTTCTCAGAAACCATTTAACCTATTTAAACCAAATTTGGTACATGGTATATGGTATAATCATTGAGTTTAACTAGCGATAATGTTATTGGTCAGCCATTTTGTAAGACAGTGCAAATTGAAAAAAAAAACTAGGCTTTTACAATATATTTCACGAACCATTTGACAGATTTAAAACAAATTTGGCAGGTTTACAGTGAATGATATAATCATCGAATTTAGGTAGCGATAATGTTATTAATCCACCATTTTGTAAGATATTGCAAATCGATAAATAAGGTATTTAGATATATCTCGCGAACCATTTAACAAATTTAAACCAAATTTGGCACGATGAAATTGTATGGTGTAAGCATTGAATTAAAAAAATGGGCGCGTGTACTTATGTACGCGCGTTAGAAAATATACTTCTTTGGTGTGACTAAAATAAAATTTTATTACGTATGCAAATCATTTATGAAAGTAGGAAAAACGATAAAATGACCTAAGAAAGACCTTAAATACAATTAATAAAGGTTTGATTAAAGTACATAATTAAATTATCCTCAATGCGACAACAGAAGTATAACTTCAAAAATTTTGTTAATCCGTCATTTTGGAAAATAGTACAAATTTTAAAAATTAATCTCTTGCGATATAGTTTAAACCATTTAACCTATTTAAACCACATTTGGTTCGTTGACAGTGCATGATTTAAGCAGTGAATTTAGAAAGTGATAATATTTATTGATCTGCCATTTTGGAATATAGGTAGTCAAACATGAAACATAAGGGTTTTACGTTATATCTTGGTTACTACACAACCGATTCCTGCCAAATATGGCATATAAGTACTAGGTCATGTTCATGTATGCAATTTAAATGGGTAAGGCACCTATTTTCAAAATGGCAGCATTAAAATATTTTAGGTTTATTTGCAATATTAACCATTCGACCAAACTTGATATGCTTAAAGCATCTATTACAATTATCAAATGTTTCTACCCAAAACCATTTTGTTCACCATTTTTTAAGATAGTGCCATACGAATAAATCAATTTTTGTCATCTCCGGAAACAATCAGCATATTCCTCGCAAATTTGGCAAACAAGTAATAAATACTATAGTAGGCCATGTAATCTGACATGTTTTGTGGACCATACAATTTTTTTTTTTTTTTTTTTTTTCAAAATAGCGGTCATATACACATTTTAGTCCAACTTAAACTTAACTTTGTATGCTGGCAATCAACAAATGAGCTAATATATAAACTCATTTGTCCGCCTTTTTGGATGATAGCACCACATGAAAAATCAAGGTTTTTCTCTTATATTGGGAAATAAAAGTTACTGATACCCACGAAATTCAGGCGACAAGTTATACTTTCGTATTCCATTAAAAAAAAAAAAAAAAAAAAAAAAAAAACANATATATATATATATTTATAACTTATGGAGGCAGTCATATATTTTCAAAATAACAACTATTTAAATACTAGCGAACCGGCCCGGCTTCGGCCGGGTACAATTGAGTTTTACAGTGACACACTAATAAATAAATTGGGAAAAGACAATTCACTAATGCGAAAACAGAATTATAAAATGATACTGTGTTGGCCTAGGTTTTTAACTGATTACGGCAACCCAAAAGGAAGGAAATATTTTTTTACCTGAAGTACTTTATCAAGAAGTTGGGTATTGTTTTTGGAGTGTATCTGTGCAACTATCGCGTAGTTACCACATTTCCGCTTTCCAGCGTCGATGTATGAAAATAAAAACGTAAGTTTCATCAAGTTGTAGTTTTAGAAATAAGTGTACCTAGGTACTACTTTTTGCACTTGGCTGAGGGATCTTAATCGATCACCGAAGTTAAGCAATGTTCCCAGCGGCACACATTTGCATGGGTGACCGTTTAGTGACATAACATCTGAGCGCTTCCGGGCTTCGGAGGGCACGTTAAATATTCGGCCCCGGTTGTTATCGATTGATAGCAGTCGTTAAGCCATTTCAGAAGTTCTTGGGCGGCCTGGTAAAACTCTGACACCAGAGGAAAAAAAAAATTTCGGTCACGTTCCCAGCCGTTGCAGAATTACATTTTGTTGTTATTCACAAGAACCGTACAATTTTCCGGGATAAAAAGTATCCTATGTCCTATTCCAGGACCTAAAATATCTACGTACCAAATTTCATCAAAATCCGTTTAGCCGTTATGGAGCTGAGTGGCAAAACGCGCGCGCACACACACACACACGCACACGCACACGCACACGCACTTTCGCATTTATAATATTAGTAGGATTAGTAGGATTTTAAGTTAGTGTGTTATATGACCCAAACAATTTCAACCGACTTTTAACATGTAGCGGTATCTACGACAAACTTAGAATGTGCCAACACGTAACCGTTCAGTTCTCTAGTAATGAGTATAGCATGAGAAAATTGAGCTTTCTTTTCATATCTGGGACCAGTCAACTGATTACCGCCGAACTTTGCACACAACTAATGTTACAGTAGGCCGTGATTTCAGTGTGTATGGCCTTATCGACAGTATGGGTGACACACAAATAATTATTAAACAATTTAAATTAAACTTTGTATGCTGTGAGTATCAATTAGCAGCATCAACTATGCCACCTTAAAAAATATAGTGCCAGGTGATAAAATGCAACACTTATGCCATATCTTGAGAACGTACATATAATCTAATGCCCATCAAATTTTTCGCACAAGTAATACTACAGTAGGCCATGTAAGCTTTCATTATTTAAGTAGGTCAGGATTTTTTAAAAATCAAAATAGTGTAATATAAATTATTTTGATAAGTTTATCATATATATTAAATACTTTGACAAATTTCAACCAAACTTTTTATGCTGACAGTATCTTCTAGAAGCATCACATATGCATATCCAGAGCTTGTTTGTAGACCTTTTTGTACGATAGGGCTTAACGAGAAACTACGGTAAAGCTTTTATGTCATATCTGGGGAACCAGTAAATCTATTTCCACCAAATTCTGCACACAAGTAGTGATACAGTAGGTCATGTACACTTAAATGTTTTAAGTGACTCGTGCACTTGTTTTCAAATTGATGTCCCTGTAAATATTTGAAGTTGGTAAACCCAGCCTACCATAACTTGATTAATTACCACCGAAGTCGATGCTGCGAATCCTACCTGCGTAATGCCTCTGGTTGCACGCCAGCTTACGGCACGAGGGATCCTGTGTTCGAGTCCCAGGTAAGGCACGTGTGTGTTCGTAATTGTCTCACCAGTATTGCATTTGTTTCTGGTCGCATCTCTAATGATACCGATATCAACGAGCCGTTAAGACCCACCTACCATCTAATCTTATAAGAACTTCATGAAAATTACAGTATTTGCATCCATGCAGAGAGAAGTAGGATCATTAGTTATATCGACAACTTCTTGTTTTATGGAAGGGACGCAGTTCTGTCGTAATAATAATACAGGGCACGGTAAAAGCGGAAAGCCATAAGGACATTTTGACTGGCTGCGTGTTTTAGAGCCCTAATAAAGGCCAAGTGTGGACCCACCTGCTATTAATGTCCACTACTAGATTCGAACGATGATACTTAATGACAGTTTCGCATGGGTATCAGGATACTATTGATCAGATAGTTTAGTAGTATCCTCAGTGTTGTGTGTTATTTTGTAGTTAGTGGTGCAATAGTTGGCAACACAACACAGATTTTGTTCTGATACCATTTGCTGTTGTATTGTTCATTTATGTCCGTTGGCCTTGGAATTGAACAACAGCCATGTAAAAAAGTGGGAGTTGTAATGCAAGTGGTGTAGTTAAATAAATGTATTGGCCCATATCTCCCTTCCTAACCGAACCAGGTGGCACAGTGGTAACACAATGAACTTGTGCTCGGTATGACCTCGTAGTGTATTTTCGTAGTTATGTCTTTTGGCCACTTTATAAAGTTGGTTTGTGGAAATATTTATTTTACTTTTGTAGACTGTTGTTCGTATCTACGAAGTTCACTATAGACTGTTCACGGTTAACTGAGCACTTTTAAAATCACCCTTTGAAAAATGTCACTGCCCCTACCTGCATATATTTTAACGGGTTCGCCGACTGGAACACGCAAAGTTAAGTTGGTAACGACGGAGGGCAATAGTTCCCTTTCTAAACGTTGGATTGTGTTAGCTAAACATTTGTGAATATATTTCTTTTGCTTTCTGTTTTTTTAATGCGTACATGTGTAAGAATTAAGAAATTTGTAAAATATTTACTTTTCTTTTCGAACTATTCACAATCTAAAGTCTCTGAACAAAATAAAGACATATAATTTACAAAATAATTACAAACACAACAATTTAAGATGAGATATTATTTTTAATACACAATGTACGATTTTTAAATGTACGATGAAAATCGAATTTTACAACAGTTCCATCTTAAATATGACTATGTGTTTCACAATTACAATTAATTAAAAAAAGTTTTGCGGTTCTTTAAGTACAATCACACATAGGAACAAACCCCAATTTAAGGAATTGGTTTTGGAAACAGTTCAAAACACCTGCTCCTAACAATGTCCACGGCAATGTTAATTTTACATATGGTGGAAGAATACACGATGTGCATTCAAGTAGACCTTAAGCAGGGCTTTCAAAATTGCTCAGTTGACCATGAATAAATAATGTTTAATTCCACGTTGACGTCCTTCTGATGTCTGGCACTAACGATGTCCCGGAAACGTGTGCTCTTGAGCTCCAACACGACGCCATGTCGATGCAGAACGCTGTGCCGACCTCATCTCAAATAAACGGGGATTGCAATGTACTAGTTGTCTGTTGTGTGTTGTGCAGTGCAGTGTAGTGAAGTTAAGGCTGGCGTATTTGAGTTAATGCGGAAGTATCCTCGCCATCTTGGATTTAAGTATTTTCCTCCATAACTTAATTTCCGGTGTCAATATTTAAAAATCAAGCTAGTCAAGGCATAGGGAACACTTGAGCAGTAATTTCGAAATCCAACTTATTTTTCTTACATGGTTAGTTTCACATCTATAACCGAAATCAAATATTACCTCATTATTTAATAATGTTAATTCCATATCGGAAAATACAGCTATAATTGAAGCCGTACTAATAAAAAAAGTTTTCGTTAAGTGGTCCCCTACGTCATGCCTATCTTTGATTTTGTATGTCTGGTCATAAATTTTCTTTATGGAGACTTGCAAGGAAAATTGCAGATGGAATGGATTCTACCTCATTAAGGTGTATTCACTCGTCCGCAGATCAGGTTGGGCGGGTTTCAGAGGCAAGCACTCACGTGCCCACAACTTCGGCGTTATCGTGTTTGTCCATAATTCTCAAGCTTTATGGTTTTGCGCATTAGCTGCAGGGTCTGAGTTTTCGTTTCTGACAAGTTATTTGCATCACGATGATTCCTTGAATGTTTATTTTCCATCATGTGTGTGTAGATTTTCCGATGCGCCACACAAAGGACCACTTTCCCCTCACACGAATGCGAGCTTTGACTTCAATATATCATCTTCGATGGCAGCCATGTTGTTGTACTTGGATACAACGCACTGCATTGTGGGTAATATACACGCAAAAAGTTTAGATCTGCTGAACATTTTCGCTGCAGACAACGCGAACGACGCAGAAGTGGCGAGCTCTCCGATTGGCTGTTGGTGGTGTCTGTTCTGTCTGCTGTGAATCCTCCTTCAAGGCAGAAGCAGGGTGGTTTCCAGTGGAGCACCGACTGTACAACACGACGCAGCTTTCATTAAGAAACAGTGGCACACACACTCGTATCGTACTACAAACACTACGAAGATTCTCAGAAAAGTACGATTTAATCAGCATATGAAAGAAGAAAACACATCGTTTCTAACAATGAAAAATGTTTTGCTTTAACTGACTTATTTACATTTTTAATAGTNTTGCTGTTGGTGGTGTCTGTTCTGTCTGCTGTGAATCCTCCTTCAAGGCAGAAGAAGGGTGGTTTCCAGTGGAGCACCGACTGTACAACACGACGCAGCTTTCACACACACTCGTATCGTACTACCAAACACTACGAAGATTCTCAGAAAAGTACGATTTAATCAGCAAATGAAAGAAGAAAACACATCGTTTCTAACAATGAAAAATGTTTTGCTTTAACTGACTTATTTACATTTTTAATAGTATTCAATGAGGATATACATTTGGTAAAAATTTGAGCATATTTAATTTTTGGACTCTGCAGGAAGCACATGAAAAAAATAATCGCCTTAATTAAGCAAGATTATCATAATATTACCCTGATTGTGTGTAATAAAATTTAGTAATAATGTCTACAAACAGTTTCAGTAATTGATTTTATGCACATCCATTTCAGTTACAAAAATAACGCCCGTTTTTGAAACTGATGTGAATGAAATCAATGATTAAAACTATTTGTAAACATTATTGCTAATTTATTACATAATACAGTAATTTTAATCATGATTTTGCGTTGTAAAGTTTTTTGTGCAAAATGTTCTTTTTGAAGATTACAGAATTGAAGTAAGCTTAAAGTTTATTTCAAAATATACGTACTTTGGTTGGTTTTTTAAACCGTTAAATTATTAATTTCTAACAAAATGTTTTACAGTGTTTCAA
The DNA here is from genome assembly GCA_002778355.1 of Clitarchus hookeri. Lineage (NCBI taxonomy): Eukaryota > Metazoa > Arthropoda > Insecta > Phasmatodea > Phasmatidae > Clitarchus > Clitarchus hookeri. The sequence goes on along the minus strand of NQII01001751.1, from coordinate 629,800 downwards.
AATATGCGTATTATTTTATATGCAACGTAAATCGTACAGTAGTGAGAATTTTGGTGGTGTGTAGTAGTTAGTAATTTTGTGCAGCGACTGGGTGCATTGTAAGCCATCCTCCTTCCACATTATAGGCTGTTCACGGTAAACTGAGCACTTTTGAAAGCCCTGCGTAAGATCTATTTGTATGCAGATTGCATATTCTTCCACCGTATGCAAAATTAGCATTGCGATGGACCGTGTCACTTTATTCATGCGCTGGTGAAATGAACATGTAAAATTACTAGAATTTTTTTTTATATATACAAATTTGCTAATTCTTACTCACGTGCATTAAAAAACAGAAAGCAATATTAATTATCTGAGTAATCATAAATGTTTACCTAACTACTGTCCATCCATCGTTACCAACTTTACTGGGCGCTGGCCACGCGGTGTGCCGGTGTAAACACACACGGGTAGTGGCAAAAGTGCTCGCTCGACTGTGGACAGCGTATAGCCAGGTGTGAGGTGGTGGAGGCTGGGACACCCCTGGCCCCCGGCTGGCGGGCGCGCCCGGATGCCGCGAGGTCGGCGGGCGACTAGCATCCAGCACGGCGTGTGTTGCCCGCAGGCGCAGGGACAGTCCGGCCCGCGACATCGCAGCCTCTCCGCCCAGCCTGCTGACGGACGGCAGCTCATCCTCGTCATGGGTCAGGGACAGTCGGCCCCTCACCAGCCCCTAGACCGAGTCCCCACCTCCCGCAGGTCTCTCCGACATGGCAAGGTGAGTCCGCGCTCTCTCTCTCTCTCTATCTCTTCCTCTTCACGCTTGTTGTTCTCTCTGCTGTTACTTTTTTTTTCTTTCTAACCTACTCTAAAACTAAGTGTTATATGTTAGTCCGCGGTAGGAACGGGATTATTGCGTCTCAGGGCTAACCCCTTACGCTTACAAGGGAAGGAAAAACATGCAAGGAGACGTGCATCGCGGCAAAGAGGGATTGGGCTTCCCATGGCCGAGTTTGGCCATGAAAAACCTCCCTAATATGCTTATAGTTAAACTACATCTAGAAGAGAAAAGGGAAAAACCGGCACAGACACCGTAAAAAACCTTTCGACAGGAAAGAATTAAAAATTGTTACATGCATTATAAGATAATGCTACAGGAGAAAGATAGGTGGGTACCATGCTCTTTATTATTGGAAGAGGACAAACTAGTGGAGAGGTGGCGGGGGATTGTTCTCTCTGTTGTTACTTTGCCGGGATCCTGTCCTTATGTACCCGGAGCTGTTTTGGCCATTTGCGGTAGAGGCGAGGGAGCGATAAGGGCGACAGCGACCCACGTAACTATCGCCCCGCCGTACCTACGCGCAAGCTTCTGAACTGAGGTGTAGTGTTCCCGTTGTGCCGCCGGAATTATCATTTTATTAATGCAAAGTCTACAGCAAAGTTAAATACCATACTATGGTTTAGATTAGAGTGTTTCCGACGTGTACACTTTGCGATAAGACAGTTTTTAGCTATGTTGGAGTGCTGGGAAATGGTGTTTGTGATGTGCGCAATGTCTTGAAAGCAGTCTTCGTATATTTTCTCAATTGTGAGTTGTTTTCTTAGACCAGTGCATACGACGCACTTTAAGTAGTTTCTTAAAAAAAAAAAAAAAAAAAACCCGCTGCAATGCAGTTTTATCTTCAGATAGATAAGGGGGCTCGCCTGCCTGGTGCACGAATTGCGTTGTGGAGTGTTTGAAATACACGTTTTTACACGAAAACACTTAACGTGCGCCGAACGTGCTCATCTGCTAAGAGAACACATACGTTAGACGAGACTTGTCGAGTGCTTCAAAGACGTCACGCACATTAGAAACACCTTTTAAGTGCACTCCCAACATAGCTAAAAACTGTTTTTCCAAAGCGCCGTATCTCAATATACGCATAAGATGCATGCGAAAATACTTAAAGGGGCCCTGCATTGAACCTAGATACAGACTTCCCACCACCACAATGGCAGGGTCACCGTCTAAAGTCTTGTATGTGCACGCAGCACGAGAACACTGCGCGCCAGTTCAGAACATTGCACTAGTGGCCATGGCGCATTTGATGTGCGTGGAAGTGTAGTCCTTATAGCTCTCGCACTTCTCGTCCTCAAACGCGGAAAATAGCTCACAGTAGGTGGGCCTTTAATCAGCGATTTAAGATGGATTCACAACACTCACATAGCGTACGTACGTACGTGTAAAAGTTGAACACTGCATATACATACATCCATGCAATTTCACACTTATTAGGGTTCCGTCAACAATACCATACATTTTGTTTTCTGTCGGAGGAATGATGGCTTCACTTCGCGTGCGTGCGTACGTTACGAAGAGGTTGCGAATCCGCTTTAGAGATCAGCCACATAATCCTATGCTTTATCCTACTGTATAGTAAGTGAGTGAGAAAAGTGTCAACCGGCGTTCGTTACAAGAGTAAAATTCAGGTACGAACGTGGCTTGAACTTGTGTCTTTGTCGGAATTGGCCGAAGTAGGGTTATCAACTTATCACATTTGCCATAAAGGACACTTCTGACAGCCTAATACACTACGTCTGACCCCCTAATAAAATGATTAACATTTTTTTATATAAAAAAATAACAGTTTTAATCAACAAATAAGTATTAGTTGCAACTACAGTTATAATTGATTGAGAGTTAGTTGAATTTCTGATTTGGCTCTTAAGCAGACGGCACCAACACACGTTGGAAGAAAAAAAAACTGTACAGTCTCGGCAAGTGCTACTTCACGAAAACACTTGTTCATGAATTGATGAATGCCACCTGTCGGCGTAAGTTGTAAGTATCTGTGGCCATTCGGTTAAACTATCAGATTAAACTTATCGCGGAAGTGGTAAACTATTCACTCTGCGTTTATTATTATCATTATTATCTTTATTTGAGAAGTAGTCTTGAGATATGGGATATATGACGTCCCGTCCTATGTCCACACGGGTTAATTCTCTCTGCTCCAGAATACGGGAAATCCCGTAAGATACGGGACAATTGGCAACCCTACGGGTTGGTTGAATGGGAAGTGTTACGCCGATATTACACTATACCGCTGCCGTACTTGCTCTTGAAGAAGCTTCTGAAAGACCTGGTGCAATAGCAGGTATACCAGTTGCTATGCAAGCCGGTATCGAAGAACTCAAGTTGACAGCAGTTTGCGTACTAGCGTTACACACACTCGGCGGGTGTGCAGATAAGCTTATGGTTGGCAGTAAATATGAACCCCATTCCTAGAATTGCTGCAAGCCAGTAACACGTGTAAGTCATAGTACAAGAAATATAGCACATATTTTTAATATTGCTTTATTACTGATGGCCGTTACATTAGTTCAATGTTTACTAATGCAGATTAATTCAATATTAAACAGTTCGCAACAAAATATTGGTACGTATCCGGCGGAGTATGGAACGCACGTCAAAAAATAAACAGATCCACGGCAGCGGTTCTCCTACTGCGCTACCAGTTGACACGTGCGTTGTGGCATTTAAATAAGATAATAATTAAAAGAGCTTATATTAAATTTTAATCATGTTTTGAATATTTAGCACGGTTTTTAACAGTAACTAAAAGTTATCGCCTTGGCCTTTGTCTACTTTAAAAGCCATGGCTTGCATTTGAATGAGTTTCAATCTCACGGGTGTATAATCAGGATAGAGGCGTCCTTTTTCGGTTTCTTCAACAACTCGTTTCAAGTATTGGTGACTACGTTCTGAACCAGCGAAGTGATTGGCCAGGTATGGAACCTGCCACAGAAAATAGCATTGTGTAATACGGCCGTGTAAGGCGTCAAATGCCATGACGGGTGCCATACTAGTTTGTATAATGGCCGCTTTGGCAGACCTTGCCCAAGCTTTTATGGAATCTGGTACCTTGTGAACTTACCTTGAATAAATGTGTGAAGTTATAGTATCAGTGCTGTTTAAAATCTTCTTCTGAAAGTTCTTAGAGTCAAAAAAATTATTTATTGGTTTTGAGGATAATTTATAGTTTCACGACATGATATCGATGATAACTTGATAAAAAATACCGCATTATTAGGAAAATTATTTTCATATCTTCTTTTTGCGTAAATATAATACATTTTGATTCGTACAAATTAAAAAAAAAGTCATTTTAACACACAGTTTGCTTCTTGAAGTCACAGACAGGAGTGGCATGTTGTAGTTTCTTCAAAATCTAACTCTTAGTTTACCTGCGGCAACAGTTAACTTGTGAAAATTTTTTGTTTAAATTTTATCTCAAAAGTTAAAATTTAAACACGGCCGAACCGCATACCAAATTTCCAAGAACTATTCAAGACATTTCAATAACACGAATAATTATTTTGAACGGTATCCTGTTACTTTTCTGTACCATTTTGACGTTCTTACGAAATAAGATACACATTTAAAATTACTGGAACGCTTTTAGTTATGTTTTGAACTGTCAATTTCTTACGTTATGTTTTTTCCTGGCTGTTTTTCACAATGAAAAAGGATGTCATGTGCCAAAAATGTAGAAATTAATTATAACTTCTGGGAGCGCTCGTAAGTCTAGGCAAGATTGCCCAGCCAACAGTTTTGATAGACAACATAGGTTTCCTTACGAGCAGATAGACGTAACCTGCGTCTAGAACGACGCGGCGTGTAATTCTGTGGACGGCTGACAGTGTGTAAACCTCCCGGCCACTGGACAAGAACGCTGGGCGACTTAAGTTCTATATTCTCCTTCCTTTCTCCTAGCTACACTCAAGCGACAAGAATTTCCTTCGTGCCTACAGATGTCACGCACTCGGGAAGTTTATCAGAAATAAGAGTGCTGTAAAACCAAACGCTTAGATTATCTTGAATATTGTCAAATTCATTCAAGCAGCAGGCACAGGTCAGAAAAAAACTGTAGTCGCGAAAATGGAATGCGATCAGGTCGAAAAGAGCGATAGAATTAATTTTTTCCACTTTGTTAAATGCTTACGTAAAATATTCTAGTTATTTCTGTATTTATTAATTTTACTCATCGAAAAATTTGTCTTCTTTTCATGTACAATTAACTAAATGCGTTCGTTCTTTAGTTTCCGTAGTTGCAGTTACACTATTGGTCTCATTGTTCTTATGTATGCAGTTCTAAAGAAGACTTAAAAATCAAAGCTAGTTTTACCACTGATTATGCAGAAATTACACAAACGAGATTTTTTTTATAACAAAATTTGTATAATGTAAAATTAACATATTTGTTGCGTATCAAGAATGTGGCAGCTAGAAATCATGACATAGCGAGTCGTTCACTTTTACTCGATTTTATAAAGGTTCAATGTCCGCATTGAAGGACGTAAGTAGCTGAGAAATGGGGATTCACCATTTAATGGCGTGGTGCTGCGGTGCCACGGTGGTCATATTGGATAACGTCACGCTGAAACCTCATGCTCTGTCATTCCTCGTCAGCAACGTCCTTCTTGTTTTTTCCTTGGAATTTCCATTTTTTCCCCTCGGAATTTCCCCCTTTTTGTTCGTATTCTAAACCTCCTGCTCTGTCATGCCACTTAGTATTTTCATGCTCTGGTAATCCAATTTTTTTATTTCATGTTCGGACATTCTGCATGGTATTTTTCATGCCCTCTAATTTCTGCCTCTCTCCCCCCCTCATGCCTGTTCTCTCTCGCTTTCTCTATCCCTTGAATTTATCATATTCCTTCTGGTCTCATTTTTTTCCTCTTGCCTTCTATCATTTCTTCTTGTCTTCTATAATTTCTTCTTGTCTCCCCACCCCTTTTCTATCTTGCCTTATACGTCCTCCATCTTTAATTTCCACACCTGCCGGCAGTCGTCTGCGGTACGTGGCNCACCATTTAATGGCGTGGTGCTGCGGTGCCACGGTGGTCATATTGGATAACGTCACGCTGAAACCTCATGCTCTGTCATTCCTCGTCAGCAACGTCCTTCTTGTTTTTTCCTTGGAATTTCCATTTTTTCCCCTCGGAATTTCCCTCTTTTTGTTCGTATTCTAAACCTCCTGCTCTGTCATGCCACTTAGTATTTTCATGCTCTGGTAATCCAATTTTTTTATTTCATGTTCGGACATTCTGCATGGTATTTTTCATGCCCTCTAATTTCTGCCTCTCTCCCCCCCTCATGCCTGTTCTCTCTCGCTTTCTCTATCCCTTGAATTTATCATATTCCTTCTGGTCTCATTTTTTTCCTCTTGCCTTCTATCATTTCTTCTTGTCTTCTATAATTTCTTCTTGTCTCCCCACCCCTTTTCTATCTTGCCTTATACGTCCTCCATCTTTAATTTCCACACCTGCCGGCAGTCGTCTGCGGTACGTGGCCATCTTTAATTCTCACGCCCACCACCATAGTGTGCTGATCCGAATTTCTACCGTTCGCAGCTAGGAGCGCTGGTATTGATACGGCTATCTTATGTATTGGTTCACTCGTCGCCAGCAGGGGTGCGCTGGTGGCGTAAATTAAAGGCGATGGCCGCTAGGGGCTCAGTCGTGTAAGGACGAATTCCGGCGTATGGTAAGCTGGGACCCTCGCCCTTACGTACACTCGTTTCGCCGCAGGTTAGCTCGAAAAATTGCTGGTAGCTATGTGGTTTCGATCCGACCACCCTTCGGTTGCCAGTCCGGCGTCTAGACCGCACGACCACCATTGCATGGGGAGTGTTAGAAGATGAAACAAAGTAAATACTCGCATCAGCCTACGCACTCACCAGATAATAAACTTGTCATCACGAAAAAAAGGAAGTTTAATGTCGATACATATAGAAAAAACTGCAGGCATCGCGCCCGCGCACACACTTTTATATGTGTAAAAGTTGCACATAAATAAATTGATAGTTCTTTTACTATGCCTATTCTGGTCCGCGTGAGCGCTGGCAACTAACTAAAACTACATTCGCATGTAAAATGCATCCATACATACATACATACACACAATTGCGCTGCGACGCACACGCGCGGAAACCACGAGCGATAGCGTGTGCACTTCTGTACTTGCAACTTGTCCGTGAATTCAGCGCGGCACGAAGCGAAGCCCACTCACGCTATCCTAGAGTCGCACCGCGCGCACGTTAAGTACGCCTTAAGCCCACTTATAAGCCCACTTATAAGCATAGTTGGCCATAATTTTCAATCTGTTTAAGATACAGCCACCAAATTCACAACATAGGCATCACCCCCGACGACGAAAAGGACCGCAGGGTCAAGTAGGCCTTAAGTCCTGTTATAAGCATAGTTGGTTAGCATTTCCAAAACTTTTAAGTTCGGGAACATGTAACAACTGTCTACGCCTGCAAAGAAAAATAAAGGTAGGTATACCTACAAGAGTGTAGGGTCTGAAATAGCACATGTACGCATCCGTCTGCAGGCAGTCCACAATCACGCACCGGCGCCCTTGTCGTCTGCTACCACGTGTGTTTACCAACTCGGATCCCCTTCAGCGACAGCTAGCCTACCTTTACTCACCGACATCCAGGCTTTATGTATAAATGTGAAAATATGTACATAAATAAATGTTAGCACTGGTAACATGTAACAAACTACTATACGCGAAAAAAATCAAGCTATATACAAATGCGCTTTCAGCATGATATAGGCTACATAGTCTCGGATAAGGGTAAAATACATACATAGTAAAATCAACCAACACAGTCTAGCCAGCAAAAGGGCCGACGGCCGTGAGGGATCGGTAGCTTGGGGAACCCTTAACAACCAGCCATACATTGAAAAAAATAAAGGGGTATATAATTGCATTGAAAACAAATACATATGTGGTCGCAGGTTACATTAAAATATGTATGCGTTAATATAAATAAACACCGTCAGCTTAACAGGAGGGTTGGGGGGAACAAAATGTAATAGATATAAGAACGGTCTGTAAATAAAAGTCAGTCGTGTAACAAACAATAAAGGAGTTACATATATGCAATCAAATCACGTGCATGATGTCATAACGAGTCACAATATATTTAATACCCGATGGAGCTACATACCATAATAGCGATATATTGCTATCGCGCCAGGAAGTTTAGTGAGATATAGAATGCTTGGCGACATGGAAAGAACGAATGATCTCAAGGAATTATCTCAAAAATGACAACGTTACATTACACATTATGCAACTTCTAAATACTGTTACTTTGCTTGCCGCAAAACAATATACATTTAAACCATTAGTCGCGCAAGAGAGACAACACTGCTGTGCGCTGTTGCAAACAAATAAAAAATAATTATAAATTATTATAAAATCAATTGGGTGTAAGCATTTGCCAACTTATGTATATTGTGCGAGCATCGAGCGCTGTACACCCCGTTCGTGTAAAAAAAATACTTTCAGAAAGCCGAGAAGCACAGGCGCTGTAAGGACAACACTGCTACACACTCTTGCAAACAGTTATAAAAATAAGATGTAAAGGAAAAAAGTTATAAACTTTACTAACCATCGAAATCACATATTACACAAGCTACAGCTGCTGTACGCTGTGTTAGACGATGCTAGACAAGACCAAACTGTCCTGGTTAGTACAACAGAATAGCAAACGACTGTCTTACGAACGGATTGAAACGAAACCGTCACATTTGTACAGCCAAACACTTACATCACTAGCAGCGGAACGCAACCGACTCGTTCGACGTTGTGCGATCAACTAACATCTTGAGAATCTGAAAGGCAGCCCATGTTATAGACTAGTGGCGCGGGCACTGTGCAGGTCTCAAGTCGAAGGGATGGCATGTACACTAGCCGAGAGGGAGATGCGTCAGGCTCCAGGGTGGCAGACCAGCCGAGTCACACATGCAATTTCCTTTACGAGTAGGCTGTAGTAATACAGTACAAGATACCAATTTATTTCGTTTTAAATATTATATACATGTACTTATTTCGAATATGTACCATTTATATAAAAATAATAGTGAATGTATGAACTTTGTAAAGGTGAGTAAGAAAGCATCGCAACATATACGTTTCAACTATGTATGTACTCCGCCTTTAGTCATCCCAAAACATGTGTACCCAGACACTGCTGTAGACTGTGCAACGACCTTGATAATACATTAGTGAAGGTTCAATCCCATAGTAAGCCCTAATATTTAACAGGGAAAAGTACTACATGATATGCAACTAAAACTTCTATGTTATATATCTGAGTATTTAAGTACCGAACACATCATGCAAAAAACACAATTTCCAGGAAATAACTGAAACTGGATACATGCAATCTGGTGATGACATCATACCAAGCCTGCAGTGCCTGCAGTGATTGGGAAAGAGTTATGCATTTATTCCTATTCTTAACAAAATCACACATATACACATTTCATTTAAAAAAGGCATCTACCACAGAGTTCATCAATAGTCGAATTTATCTCTTCACCGACAGAAATATATAAGGTTCTTTTGCAATGGGACCACCATCAGCAGTTTACCAACCAAGTCATTGGGGTCTTCAGAAAATAAGTAGCTAGACTGCACGACTTTCTTTGCAGAAGGTTCACGATACATGTCTGCATGTATTGTCTTATGTGACGAGCATGTTGCGAGATACCTCTGAACCAGAGAATTGGGTTCGAATCCGCGTTTCTTTTGCCCCATCTTCAAGTAGCCCTTATCTTCAGCAACGCATTTACACTTTTGCTTTGCAGATGCTGGCATCATCATCTTCAGTAGAATATGTACATTTCAGTATAGTTTTCACAACATTACCAGCAGTCTTGGAGTCTCATTGCGTTCTCGCCCTCCTGATTAGTTGTAACATCATCGTTTTAAAATTTGTAATTATAAAAATATATTTAAATTGAAATTAAAATAATAATTTTACTTTATTGATTTTAGATTCCTCATTGTAGCTGATTTTCGAGATACCTCAGTCACATTAAGGAGTAAGCACATTTTTCACCAATTAAAAAATTTAGGCGTGTTTGGGAGAAAAAGGGAAGCTTTGCTGACAAAACAGCATTTTTCGAAAGCTAAAAGTCTCATTTTGAGGAAAAAACGTGAAATATCGAAGCGCCGGCCGCCTCGACAAGCGAGGTGGCTCATGAATCATGAACACTGTTCCAGAAGGAACTTTTTGCATCTACTTATAGTTGTTTGTTACATGTTACACGTGCTAACGTTTATTTATGTATATATTTTTACATTTATATATACATCCTAATGTTGATGGGCGAAGAGAGGCTAGTTGTCGCTGAAGGGGATCCGAGTTGGTACACACCTGTGTTAGTAAACGACAAGGGCGGCGGCGGGCGATTGTCAAGTGCGTGCAGGCCGATGCGTATGTGTGCTATTTCAGACCCTACACTCCTACATGTAGCGGTAACTTTGCGACGCACTTGTATGTATACCTACCTTTATTTTTCTGTACATTTTCCCGAACTTGAAAGGTATGGAAATGCTTACCAACTATTCTTATAACAGGGCTTAAGGCTAATTGTCCATATCTCCTTGATTGAAATCGGAAGTGATGTCTGTGATATGAATTTGATGGTCGTAGCTTTGGTGGATGGGTAATGACGGGCAACTATACTTATAAGAGGGCTTAGGGTGTGCTTGACATTACCACCCTNTTGCGACGCACTTGTATGTATACCTACCTTTATTTTTCTGTACATTTTCCCGAACTTGAAAGGTATGGAAATGCTTCCCAACTATTCTTATAACAGGGCTTAAGGCTAATTGTCCATATCTCCTTGATTGAAATCGGAAGTGATGTCTGTGATATGAATTTGATGGTCTTAGCTTTGGTGGATGGGTAATGACGGGCAACTATACTTATAAGAGGGCTTAGGGTGTGCTTGACATTACCACCCTNTTAGCTTTGGTGGATGGGTAATGACGGGCAACTATACTTATAAGAGGGCTTAGGGTGTGCTTGACATTACCACCCTGTTCGCCATCGTAGGTGATTTCTATGATATGAATTTGGTGACTATAGCCTCAGTGGGTGAGAAGTGGCGGGTAACTATGCTTATAAATGGGTTTAGGGTGTGCTTGACCCCGTGGCCCTGTTCGACGCTGGGGATGATGTCTATGTTATGAATTTGGTGGCTGTATCTTAAAACGGTTCGGAAGTTACAGCCAACTTTGCTTATAAGTGGGCTTAATACATACATGACGTTTGCGCGGTGCAACTCTATGTTAGCGTGCGTGGGCCGACTTTGCTCTGTGCCGCCCTGAATGTACGGACAAGTTGGAGATACAGAAGTGCGCGCGCGATTGTTGCGCATGTGCGTCGCAGCGCAATTGTGTGCGTATGTGTGTATGAATGTTAAATGCAAATGTAGTTTTAATTAGTTTCCAGCGCTCACGCGGACCGGAATAGGTATAGTACAAGTACTATTAATTTTTTATATATATAACTTTTACACATATAAAAGTGTGTGCGTGCGCGCGGTGCTTGCAGTTTATATATATATATATATATATATATATATATATGTGTGTTCGACATGAAACATCCTCTTTTTCGTGAAGACAAGTTTATTATCTGGGGAATGCGTAGGCCGATGCAAGTATTTACTTTATTTCGTATCCTATCACTCCGCATTTATACCAGCGCTCCTAGCTGCGAACGGTATAACTTGGGATCAGCACACTCTGGTGGCGGGTACGAGAATTAAATATGGCCGCGTACAGCAGACTACTGCCGGTAGGTGCGGGAATTAAATATGTAGGACGTAAAATGCGTGAGAAAAAAGGGGTGAGAGACAAGAAGGAGTGATAGAAGGTAAGAGAAATAGGAGACCAGAAGGAATATAAGAAAACTAAGAGATAGGGCAGGCGAGAGAGAATAGGCGTGTGAGATAGAGACACGAAGGAATGAGAGAGCATGAAAAATATCCACGCAGAATGACAGCATGAAATAAAAAATTCTTAATGCCAGAGCATGAAAATAGTTAGTGGAATAATAAAGCAAGAGGTTGGAAATAGGGAAAAAAAGGGAAATTCTGAGGGAAAACAAGATGGACGCTGCTGACTAGGTATGACAGAGCATTAGGTTTCAGCGTGACGTCATCCAATATGGTCGCCGCAGCACCGCACAAGGACGCCAGTTGATGGCGAATCCCCATTTTCCAGCTACTGACGTAGCAGTTCGTAATGATTGTAGTTTTCTTCAGTGTCTTGCCATGGTCATGCAGTATGTAATAGCACCGTGCAACTCCCCACAGCGTGGCGCCACAGCACGCAGATAGGTTCATTGTGACGCCTGTTCGCGCAATCAGACTTTCACCGACGTCATGTCAGCCGACTTAGGTTTGGTCGGAAGTAGGTCTTGTGTCTTACTGGGTACTCAGAAGTGTCGGTTTTCCGCAGATAACGTAAGCGTACAATTATCGCGCGTTTGTAACTGTGAAAGGCGGTGTTCCCTGTAATACAACAGCAAATTGTATTGGTAGAACTAGTTGTTAATCAGTAGCGAAGCCTGCAGTTTTGTGGCGTACATTGTTTATTAACTACCATAAAACGTCGTGACAACGCCGAAAATACTAGCTATAGAAGAGGGTTATAAACGACCTGAATGTATCCGATGTCTACATACATAGTAGGCTACTCAGCAGATAAATTCGGATTCACGAGTAGTTACATCAAAATAAAAATAATGTTTTGTAAATTTTTAACGGATTCTCGATTATTAAGTCACTTCTTAAATCAAATCTTGAAATAAAAAAAAAACTGGCCTTGATTGCATATCACTTAGAACGAATATTGCCTGGCTGGAGTACTGCCAGTGAAGTTTGCNTGACAACGCCGAAAATACTAGCTATAGAAGAGGGTTATAAACGACCTGAATGTATCCGATGTCTACATACATAGTAGGCTACTCAGCAGATAAATTCGGATTCACGAGTAGTTACATCAAAATAAAAATAATGTTTTGTAAATTTTTAACGGATTCTCGATTATTAAGTCACTTCTTAAATCAAATCTTGAAATAAAAAAAAAACTGGCCTTGATTGCATATCACTTAGAACGAATATTGCCTGGCTGGAGTACTGCCAGTGAAGTTTGCAGGGAATGAAGGCAAGTAGGTGCATGTCCCAACATTTAACGAAAGTGGAAGTTTTGCATTATGTAGGATTACCAGACGTACGATAAAAGCAGATGTATTTCTTTTTAAATTTTTTTTTGCGTTGGCTGGATATTTTATAGTAATCAAAAAGTCTGGCTTTTTGAGCAACTAAAAGGTAGTTTAGTGCTCTGCTATTTATTTTGATATTATTAGTTTTTGCGCAACAAAACTTGTAGTTGTGTTGGTATTCACTTGGTTAATCGTATGAAAACGTCTGTATGTTCTTTAAACGATTTAAATCATGTTTTTAATTTTGAAAAAAAAAAATTTATGTACATGAATTTTTTATACTGCAGTGTCTATTAAAATGTTTTGTTGTGTAAAACATTTGTAAGCATGCAAGTTTTATTTTACAAACACTTATATATCAAAAGTTAAGTTAACTGATAATAGGAAATTACTTTTGTGTTTTTAATTAAACTTTTGAAAATTGTTTGCTTGAAGTACTAAGCTAATAACGTGATTCAGCCATTTTTTCAACATAAACAAAAAGTAATATATGGTTCTCTATTATGAATAATTTGCGGCGGTAATGAAATTGCGTTGCCTCCTTGAGTTTATTGGTAACCCAACCTACATGAATGACAACTTGAGTTTGTTTTCGTTCTGAAAACATTAATGAAGTGTTGGTGTACTAGAAATGCTGTGTATTTGGATCGACGCGTCGTCAAGAAACGTGGACTCTGATTTTCTTCTCCCGCTTGTTGATATTACAAGCGCTGATTACGAGGAAACAACATTTGGCGCTCCAGGGGTTATGCGCCGGAGTTTCCATTCGTATACGAAGTGCCTGCAGCTGCACCGCGTTAACTGCAGTTCTGTTGTGCTCGAACAGTTGCGCCTTCGTATGTGAGACACTCACGGGAACCTTGTTCGTGTGGCAGAGAGCGAGTGAAGGCGGACGTGAAAAATTGCCGGAAGAAATGTGGAGAGTATAAGTATCTTCTATGCAATCAAATATTTATTTTATAGGCCTATATGAATTTAAGACTAAAGACTTGGTTCACATTCACCACGCAGTGTTATTTCCGGTGTATTTATCGTGACTGTAATAACAAATAATCGTACAAATGTGCAGCGCCAAATAAAAATCTAATTTTTAATTGTGTTAAAATAAAAATTTAATTTTTAATTGTGTTTTAATAATATAGGATAATTGAAATATACATTTACCCGCATTCCAAATGAAAATTATGTAATTGACCACCTGAATAATTTGGCACCTCTCCACGCAAAACAGCACAACCCAATTCTCAGATTGGCCAGTCTCCGCAGTGGAGCATACCATTTCTCGCTATACGTATGTCCATGTACGAAACTGACCACTCGGAAAATCTTAGTACATGTTCGAATGGTTTTTAAAGCATAAACCTCCTCCAGATCGGGATTCCAAAAATAAAATATTAACATAAACACTTTTGTGTGGGTTCTAGGTGAAGTGGTGCCTTTTATAATGGCTTTGCTTTGTTCTGAGACTAGTTTCTGGTATCGCGAAAGCCACTCAATTTTCCAGGTTTTTTTTTACACGAACTGCCCCTAAACTAGAATATACTATAAAGAAAAGATCAATTTAAATTTTGCAGATTTTTGCTGGCGAAGTGAAAGCGCGTAAAAGAAATTAGCAGACTGAGATAATAGTCGTTTTGCTAGATTAAACGAGACTTAATTTTACCAGAATAAGAGATAAATTTACTGTACGTTCAAGTTTAACTGGGAACACGAAGTTTAGTCAGGTGAAAAGGATAAGATAAGAGGGGTGGGGGAATTAGTTGATACAGTAAGTGTGAACCATCATGCACAGTAACAAGCTGCGGATAGGGTAAGTACAATGGCGTAAGAGCCGCCTAGCACACAGTAAATGGGATAAGATTAAAACCGGGTGGGTTTGCTAAGCTCCACAGTAACACGTACGTGAACAGAGGGGGGAAATATGTGAAGGTCGACTAGGGAAAGTTTGTGATATCAGGCGGGAACACGAGGAGCCGTGTACGTATGAATAGTCTTGGAGCACATGAAGATAATATGAAGCTGAATGGCATTGAATAAGTATGGGTATAGATTTGATAAGGTACCAGACGTGACAGATGTTGATAACGCAAAGAGAGTGATACAATTGGTCATGTTAGTTTAGACTAAGGACTACTACTCAACTCTGAGGTCTATGGAAAGGCACGACGAAGTGGGAAAGGTAGCATTTGACAGACAACCAGGCAACGCCGGGAAGTAGGATGGGAAGACAATAGCCTGGGTTGAGTGTGAGGACAAAGGCAAGTCCTGCACGTAAAACAAACAGGCCAGAAAAAATTTAAAAATTTTGTTGGGGCTTCCTCGCCGTGGCAAAGTGGAACAGGACATAGGATTCGTAATTTTCTTTATGTTTATGGACGTTAGTGATACCAGTCTAATTCTTATCTGCGATTGATGAAACTTCTCCACCTTTTCTTTTCGAAGAAAAGTTCCACGTCCATAGAGTTGTAAGTAAGATTTATGTGGACTGGCATCAAAAGGGTTTCCTCATCGCATACNGGAAAAGTTCCACGTCCATAGAGTTGTAAGTAAGATTTATGTGGACTGGCATCAAAAGGGTTTCCTCATCGCATACTCGTGTCTGACTCGCTCAGATACTGCGCTCTGTGGAATTGCAGAAAAGTGTTTATTTCACTGTTACCATGCTCTAAGAATGGTTCTGGGTATGTGACTATTCTCCAGCACGTAGAGGAGTTTTCATTGTACTCTATGGTGCAGGGTTGAGCGTGGCTTATCCAGCAAGTAAGGCAAGCCCTAATATTATTATGCCATTCACAATTTTTTTTTCCGGCAGGGTTTTCAGCTTTTAGTAACGCCTGTGCCACTTTCATTAGCTTTCGGTAGTTACACAACTAGCAAATAAAAAAGGACTTATAATTTTGAAATAAATACTCTTTCTTCAAGTTTTTTTCTGGAATGTCAGAAAAATTGCTTGCATTGTTTCGTAACAATAATTTATTTTAACACTTTCATTACCTATAATTTTTGTGATGATATGCTAATATGCTTTTGACTCGCAGTGCAGAAATAATAATTTTATTATTTTTAAATTGTTACACGCTAGTAATTTATGCTGCTTGCGAAAAAATTAATGGGTAGTCTCCTTTTTTGATTAGAAATCAGTCTGCAATATAATGATTGTGTGGCAACTTTACAAGGCACTTAGCCAACCCATTTATTATAATTTGGGTTCGAGGACAGGATACGTGCACTTTCAATTTGGGCGTCGGTTATGTTGAATGTAGTGGTAGCCATGTTGGATATTCTGACCACCTCCCGATTACTTTGAAACCCAACAATTCAAGAAAACTTTTGATAATCTTAAAATTCGGTTGACTTTTAGGGTATGAAAAATTGTAAATGTTTAATATTCGTCCTATTTAAACAGTTATCTTTTTCATTTGGCAGTGTATTTACATGTTTTACTATGTTTATTAAATTTACTAAATCTGTATATTTTATTTAAAAAATTAGGTAGCCCATCGTTGGACTTTTAATATAGTTTTATTCAATAGTGTGCCTCTGTAGAACACATTCTATTCAAATCTTGCTAATTATGCTAACTGGGTTATATATTATCATTGAAATTAAAATAACTTTCTTTATTAATAACGAAACCATGTACTCGAGAACCACATTAAAAATTCCCTAATTTATTTTATGTTCGTTACAGTCGATTATTAAAGATTGTCGATTTTGCATTTCCTATGCTTCTAAAACAAACCCGGCCGAAGGATCGACCTACTTTGAAGAGCTTATCGAAATTTTTACAAAATTTTTATTTAAATGCTTTTACCTCATTTTTAATCTTTCCGATGTTTTCCCTCAAATTTTTCGGAGTTCAAGGTCGTAGGAAGGTCAAGGTCAGAATATCCAACATGGCCGCTCAACTGAAATGCGAGAGCAAGAACACCTAAACTTGCTCCGCGCTCTTCTATATAGTATCCTGCCCCGGAACGTACAAAGTTATANCACCTAAACTTGCTCCGCGCTCTTCTATATAGTATCCTGCCCCGGAACGTACAAAGTTATACTACTCTTGGTGATACGTAGTTATGAATGTGTTTATTTGCAGTATTAGTGCATTTATAACTTGGTAGACTATATTTTACACACTACTCACGACTGTCTGAGCATGAAGTAACTTTAACCGTGGCAACTTAGTTCTCTATCGGCTGGCAACTGCGAAATTTAAATAGATAATTCCATGTTAACGAAATTTCACCACAATTCGTTACTTTTAACGATANGGCTGGCAACTGCGAAATTTAAATAGATAATTCCATGTTAACGAAATTTCACCACAATTCGTTACTTTTAACGATAGGTGTTTAAAAAAAAATTCATTCTTCAAGAATTTCTTAGAATATCCCTACGAGCCCATATTTTCAATATAGATAGGCATTATGTACTTTTTTGTAAAACACAAATTTTAAGAATTCCTTGCAAACAGGCTATATACATGTCATGGAAACATCTCCGCTGTAGGCGAAATTTCCTTAAGGCACCCGTCTACCTGGCGCTTGAACTGCGTTGCAGAGTGTTCCAAATACACGTTTTTCGACGAAACTATTAAGCATGCGTCCAACGTGCTGATCTACGAAAAGAACATACACGTCAGACGAGAGCTGTTAAGTACTTTCAAAATATCACGTACATTAGAAACATCAATTCAGAGTACTCCAAAACCGCTAGAAACGGCCTTTCCAAGACGCTGTAGCTAAAACTGCACGCATCATATACATACAAAACTACTATAGGGGCCTGCATTGAACCTTCTTAAAGACTTCCCACTAATAAAATAATGTGGTCACCGCTGAAAGTCCCATAGGTACACGCAGCACGACGAGAACACTGCACGCCAGTTCAGAGCCTTGCGCTTAGCGGCGATGGCGTACTTGATGCGCGTGGCAGTGTCGCCCTTATCGCTCCCGCGCTTCNAGGGCGGCCTTAACATGGAATTTCCTATTTAAATTTTCCCTCTTGGGCAGTGTCCTTGAGCTCTACTCTGTTACCCATACAGACAGTTGACACGTCAGGAACCAACCGACTATATTGACTTGGAGGTAACCCCGTGTTAAGCATAGTCCAGCAGACATGTGCGAAACCAAGTGATCGAGAGTAACATAGCGTGTTTACTGAATAAACTACTGGCGACGTTTGCGGCTTAATGTGACTGGCGGGGGGATGATGGCAGTGAGTTTAAATTTCTCCCTTAGCATTCGAAATCGGCCAGGTTCTTCTAGAGCGATAGTTAATTTGGTTATTAAAGTTAACTCACCTTTATAAGTTTAAGTAAATGCCTTATGACGAGGCCCCTTCTCCTCAGTATTTTTCATCTCGAAAACAAGCGAATGTTGCTTTCAGACACAGTAGTTTCTGTAAGGAAATTCTNATGCCTTATGACGAGGCCGCTTCTCCTCAGTATTTTTCATCTCGAAAACAAGCGAATGTTGCTTTCAGACACAGTAGTTTCCGTAAGGAAATTCTGTCTAGTATGAAGGTATAGTTTAAACATTGTAATTTTAAAACTACTATATCAAATTATGTGTTAGCTTTGTTACCCCAAAAAGTATTTGTTAATCACACCAAGTTGTGGTACCAAAAAAAATTGTATAATAACCACCATCTTTAGCCGACAGTACCCAAGGACAATAACAGTAGGTAGATGGCAGATATGAGCAGATATTTTGAATTTGAAATAAAACAAGCTGAAACAAAAAAAAAACAGTACTTTAGTTCTTCTTATGATCTGTAATAAGATAAACAGACTGAAAGTATACGTAGAACATGTTTGATAGGGAAAATGTTTCAATTTTTTAAACATTGGTTCCTTTGGGNACAAAAAAAAAACAGTACTTTAGTTCTTCTTATGATCTGTAATAAGACAAACAGACTGAAAGTATACGTAGAACATGTTTGATAGGGAAAATGTTTCAATTTTTTAAACATTGGTTCCTTTGGGATTTGAAGAACGTTTGCTATTTAGATTTACTCGCAGTTCTTGCAAAACTTATTGTCTGGTTGTGAATACAAAGCATACTTACACATTTGTGTCGCGCACTGATTTTTTTTAGTTTCTAGTCTTGTTACTTGTTTATAAGTGACACTGTTCTCGTTAAGCAGTAATCCGCAACGTTTAGTGGTTTTGAGAGTTGCGCTTCGCTGACTGGTTGCACGGTCAATTACTTGGCTCCCCCGTTCGAGGTTATCTTCACTGGCAAATAAATAAATAACCGAAGCTGCCTTTTTGAGTTTGTGGAACAGTTGCCCGGCCTAGTGGCATGGTAGCACACGGTCTGTTTTATCACAAACACTGAACTAACGTGCGTTTAAAACGTTCACCGTTACTCTGCTGATGTATGACCAAAATACATTATTATTTTAAGACAATATCCACGTGTAGAATAATAAAGTTAGCGTGAAGTGTTTCAGCTTTGAATTGAACTGAAGCAAGTGCGGGTGTAAATAACTATAGTATTAAAAATGAACAAATAATATATATTTGCAGCGTACTTCCGTACAAATTACGCTATACAGTATGGTTTGCTGTACATATGACGTAGGTTAACCGAGAAGAAAAATTAATCATCATTCTTCGGTAAGTATACAGCTATGNGCGTACTTCCGTACAAATTGCGCTATACAGTATGGTTTGCTGTACATATGACGTAGGTTAACCGAGAAGAAAAATTAATCATCATTCTTCGGTAAGTATACAGCTATGTTGAGAATGTTGGTATTAATAATAAACTTAATTGCCTATTAACAAGACAATACTAATTGAGAAAAACAGTTTCATATAAAAGTAATAAATACAAACAAAAAATATTTTGTTTTAAAACGTTGAAATCTAGAGATATCGGTCTTATATATTAACCTTTGTTCTTAAATATAAGCTGTNAATAAAACTATATAGAAAATTTTCAAAATATATTTTTATTTTATTAATTTGGTATTGTTTTCCAAACGTACGATGAGACAGTGTCCTGTCATGCCACACATTACAAAGGGAAAATGACATCCCCTTCTGCCTCCCAACAAGGCGAACCGGTTTCGATTCCCGGCGTGCTCGCTCCCGGATTTTCGCACGTGGGAATCGTGCATGACGATGCTGCTGGTCGGCTGGTTTTCTCGGCGATCTCCTGTTTCCCCCGCCTTTGCATCCCGGCGCTGCTCCATGCTCACCTCGCTTCACCCTAATCGGCTCTCAAGACCTCGACGTTACGAGCCGGACAAATA
>NQII01001751.1:566289-605183 GCA_002778355.1 Clitarchus hookeri | reverse complement strand
AAAGTAAATAAACCGAGGGGGGGGGGGGTTATACCTGCAGCGGAGTCAGTGCAGCGACGCAAACCTTTAAAAATTAGTATTATAATAATTTTAAATTAATATAAATATGATTTGAATAAATTTACAAGTACATGCTGCAAGGATTTATGCTCCTGTAATATAATATGCCTTCACTTCGTGGCTGTAAAGTAAGATTATTTTTGCCTGATAAGCAGTTTAAAAAAATGCCATCCGTTCTATTTTATAGTATGAATTTCAGTATTCAATATACTTATTTCCTTTCAATATAAATTATATGCTGCCAAATTTTTCCTACCTCAAATTTATTTTCAAACTTTTGATGTAGTTATTGCAAACATACATAAATATTTTATTTATCAGCATGCACCCGGAGCCGGACGGGAAAATCCTACAGGAAAGATAACGAGCAGCACACGAGCCTGAATATGCGATCTATGAAATGCGAGTCCCCTCGGTAGTCCAAGACCAACGCGATGATTCCGCTGCAAGTAACACTTTTTACTTTGATACAGGGACTATAAATACCGAAATACAAAAACGAAAGTCATTTCTAAAAATACAAAGTTCATTATTCACCAATATATACACTACACTTTTCACATTGCAACTTCCGAATAAAATTAGTTTTTAGTAAAAGTTATTTTAAAATATCATGTCTTCTAAAATCGAATTATAAGTAAGTACAAATTATTTTAACAGCATTACATCTTCAAAGTGAGAGGTTTTTAACATATGTATTTGCCTTGAAAACATTACTTCTTTAAAGATCATATTTCATTTTCAAAATAAAATAATTTTTTGTAAAACATCTCTATAGACTGTTCATGGTAATCTGAACACTTTTGAAAACCCTGTGTAAGATCTACTTGCATGCACATTATGTAACTTTCAGCCATAGGGAAAATTAACATTGCTAAGGGTCTGATCACTGTATTCAAGCCTGGGTAAAGTGAAACCCTGAAATTATCATAAAAGAATATATTTTACCTATTTATTTTCTTACACTTATATGCAGTAAAAACAAAACTGGAAGCGAAATAAATAATTTAAGTGTTCACTAATGTTTATGTCACACTTTTAATTCGCCGTTAAGGCATGGAACTACATTCCTTCCTTCGTTAACTGCAGGCGCATGTCAGTCAGTGTACCCGTTGAAATATATACAAAAATGTCACTACCCCAGTGACATTTTTCAAAAGGTTTATTTCAGAAGCGCTCACTTTAACGTGAACATTATGGCCCTCTTTGCTGGTATATTCCGTATTCTGAAGTTCTTGGTTCATTACTGCTGGTGGGCAATTAATACAGTACATTCGTACACCAGTCCCATGTTTATATATTAGTCAACAAACGCCCAGTGGAGTAAGGCAAAATCCACTCACTTCTACATTCGTATAAAAGAGTCGAATCAGCAGGAAATGTTAGCTCCAGTAATGTTTCGTCAGTGTCTATATACCGCAATCCAAAGTCAATCCACTCGCCATCGGTTTCTCCTTCCAAATTTCACCCAATTCGACGTGTACAGCAACACTATCTGCACTTGGTGGTAGCTGACCGTTTGGTCCGAGATTAAAAAACTGTAGGTACATCTGTCATTCATAGTAAATATCATAACCTCTCATACGAAACGTAGCAATACACACTTGCACTTGCTCAAACTATAATGTCGGTTACTTCGCATATTAGGAACACTTATAAAAATACAGTATTTTATTTATTATTAGACAACTTTGGTATCGTATACCAAAAGCGGCCTGACTTGAGTAGCTTGGTTGGTGGGGGGCAGACTAACAGCCTGGTCAATGCAAGTATGATACACATGTTATAACAAAATGCGTATTTTAAAAGCAAGTGCGATGATCTGATACGGTGTGGCCTCGAACAAGTGAGTGTGTTTAAAGTCTAGCAGAGTCGTAATAGCACACCGAGGCCATTTTCTGTATGGGAAGCATATGTAAAAAAATGAAATGATAGTACTATAGTGAACGCTCTGTAATAAATGAAAAACCTCGGTTATACAAAGGTTTGGTGGTAGGATGCAAACAAAAAATTATATATATTTTTTATCATCTGTACGCAGAGGTTAATTTGGCTGCAGTAGTGGGTCGGAGAACAGTCCTTTCGTGCATGTACTCTTCACACACATTCATTTATCTCTAAAAAAAGCTAGGTTGCTGGACTGTAAAATGTCTTATCGCGTCGATCGCTGTGTAGTGTGTGAAGTTGACCATTCTACCAAACATCTTCTTTACAGCCGTTCATCTTTCAGCATTGGAGGTACCTTGTTTTTCTATATGCTGCTGCTGATCTCTCCCTATGTGTCAAACCGGCTTGTCTGTAACAGTAACACTACTTTGAAAACACTCTAGGAATGGGAGACAGCCAAGAATCTCTACGTCCTGTTTCAGATAGGCAGTTGGGTGTTTGTAGATGGATTGTAATTCATGTCTTGCATATGCGAGAAGGAATTCTTTATGCAANTCAGATAGGCAGTTGGGTGTTTGTAGATGGATTGTAATTCATGTCTTGCATATGCGAGAAGGAATTCTTTATGCAAGCTCGACATCTTTGTCGAGTGCTGCAAGTGATGGAAGTTTTCCGTATCTTACGTTAGCCGATAAAATTAAGTATTATTTTACGAACCGCGCGCATGTCATCGCACTGCATTGAGCGCCGATACTGACGCGCGCGCATATATATACATTTATTTATAATATATACACACCCACATTTGAAATGCATGTGTTGCGATGATTCCTTACCCAACATTACAAAATCCAAACTTTTAATGCCATTTCCATATAAATAATGCACTTATAATGGTATATATTCAAAATAAGCGCATGTATGTAATATTTAAAAAGAGTATTGTTACATTGTACTGTATAACTGAATTCCTCTCGTAAAAAGAAGTGCATGTGTGACTCGGCTGGCCTGTAACCCTGGAGCCTGACGTGTGTGTACCATCGGCTGGTCTATATACCATCCCTTTGAATTGCCGAGACCTGCACATCGTCCTCGCAGTCAGCCTACCGTCTGGGCTTCCTTACAGATTCTCGAGATGTTGTTTGATCGCAGAACGTCGGGCGGCACAGACGTGTGCTCCACTGCTAGTGTTGAGTGTTGGCAGTGCTCTGAATTTGATGGTTTTGTTTCAGTCTGTTCGTAAGGAAATTGTTTNCCACTGCTAGTGTTGAGTGTTGGCAGTGCTCTGAATTTGATGGTTTTGTTTCAGTCTGTTCGTAAGGAAATTGTTTTATATTCGGTTGTACTAACCAGGGCTACCTGGTCTTGTCTTACATAGTCTAACACAGCATAAGGCACCGGATGCCTGTGCGATATGCAATGGTTGGTATGTGCTTATAACAGTTTTCCTTAAAACATCTGTGCGCATCAGTGTCGCCCTCATCATTCCTGGGGTTCTCAAGCTATGCGACTGTGGTTTTTTTTATTCTAGTGCTATGTACAGTTCTCTATGCTCGCGCAATATGCGTCTGTTCGTAAATGCTTATAACTATTTGCCTTTACAATTTTTTATATATGTTTGCATCGATTCTCGTGCAATATGTATCGGTTAGTTAAATGCTTATAACTATTTTCCTTTACAAGTAGTTTTTGTGCTACGAGTTCATTTATAAGCTGCTTTCATATATACTTTTGAATTCTTCAGTCAGGTATTTCTATTAAATCCAATATGGCGTCGGGACGTAGACATGCAATCGCCAGTTCCGATATAGTTGAATTCTCCTTAAAAATAAAATATGCATCAGTATACATGCAACACAGTATACCTAGTTCTCTAAGTTTTAAAAACTTAAGAATTAAATAGNAATAAAATATGCATCAGTATACATGCAACACAGTATACCTAGTTCTCTAAGTTTTAAAAACTTAAGAATTAAATAGTTAAAATATTTTACTTATAAATATATCTGTACATGACCTCGTATTCGAACAAGTTTTGAAAATATTCGTGACTGACAACACATTATGCTCTTATAGTTATGATTTGAAAAATTCATTGAACACGTTTTAGGCATTCTTCTTTTAATACGATATAAAAACTGTCATAGGTAGGTTAGTAATCTACAATTCTGCCTTCATATTCGAATTAATTTAAAAAAAAATACTGGACAGTAGAGACATCACAAAATATGAGTTTTAATTTTTTTAAATACATAACTTTTTTGTAATTATATTTGTACTTTATATATTATTCGTGAGTTTCTCCAAAATAAACATGATTGTAGACATGCTAGGTTCGATATTTAATTATAAAAACCTTCCATGAAAGGCTTACGGCTTAATTGCCCACATCACCTTGATCGAAGTCAGGAGTAATACCTGGTATGTGAATTTGTTGACTATATCTTGAATGGGTGTAGAATGGCTGTCCACTATGCTTATAAGAAGGTTGAAGGCATAACTGAACACATTACCTTGATTTATTTCAAGAGACCTGTACCTGTGATACATATTTGACAGCTATAACTAAAATGGTTCGAAAATGGCGGTCATCTATGATAAGAAGGCTTGAGGCATATCTTGAACTATCGCCTAAATCTAGGTCACGAGTGGAATCTATGATGTCTATTTCTTCAGAGGATGGAAAATGACAGCCAAATATTTTTATGAGAAGGCTTAGTGCATAATGAGCAATAAAAGTTTGGTCTAGGTCATGAGCAGACCTCTGACATGCATATGATGACTACAG
The DNA here is from genome assembly GCA_002778355.1 of Clitarchus hookeri. Taxonomy (NCBI): domain Eukaryota; kingdom Metazoa; phylum Arthropoda; class Insecta; order Phasmatodea; family Phasmatidae; genus Clitarchus; species Clitarchus hookeri. The sequence continues at coordinate 600,448 of NQII01001751.1, read as the reverse complement.
CTTCAATGGATAGAAAATGGTAGTCAGCTATGCTTATAAGGAAGTTTAAGGTATAATTAACCATATGGCTCTCATCTGAATTTTATGGCTTTAACTTGGAGAGATGGAAAATTGTGTCAAATTATGCTTATAAGAAATGCTTAACTCATAATTCAATTTTCATCTTGGTTAGACTTGTACTGGTCAGATATGTTCCAATTAGCATGTGTGTAAATCCAGCAGTCGTTGAATGATGTTCAGCTGTNTTGTACTGGTCAGATATGTTCCAATTAGCATGTGTGTAAATCCAGCAGTCGTTGAATGATGTTCAGCTGTGCTTATAAGTTCGTGCATGTCCGACATAGACATAATGCACTTATAAACACGACCTGAGGTATGGCAACTACTGTTCTGTATTCGCGGCTCAGGTTCATTATATAATTACTTCAAAAAACCTAAGATTATGTCTATGCCTACTAAAGTCAATATGGCAACGNCCACTGCTAGTGTTGAGTGTTGGCAGTGCTCTGAATTTGATGGTTTTGTTTCAGTCTGTTCGTAAGGAAATTGTTTGATATTCGGTTGTACTAACCAGGGCTACCTGGTCTTGTCTAACATAGTCTAACACAGCATAAGGCACCGGATGCCTGTGCGATATGCAATGGTTGGTAAGTGCTTATAACAGTTTTCCTTAAAACATCTGTGTGCATCAGTGTCGCCCTCATCATTCCTGGGGTTCTCAAGCTATGCGACTGTGGTTTTTTATATTGTAGTGCTATGTACAGTGCTCTATGCTCGCGCAATCTGCGCCTGTTCGTAAATGCTTATAACTATTTTCCTTTACAAGTAGTTTTTGTGCTACGAGTTCATTTATAAGCTGCTTTCATATATACTTTTGAATTCTTCAGTCAGGTATTTCTATTAAATCCAATATGGCGTCGGGACGTAGACATGCAATCGCCAGTTCCGATATAGTTGAATTCTCCTTAAAAATAAAATATGCATCAGTATACATGCAACACAGTATACCTAGTTCTCTAAGTTTTAAAAACTTAAGAATTAAATAGATAAAATATTTTACTTATAAATATATCTGTACATGACATAGTATTCGAACAAGTTTTGAAAATATTCGTGACTGACAACACATTATGCTCTTATAGTTATGATTTGAAAAATTCATTGAACACGTTTTAGGCATTCTTCTTTTAATACGATATAAAAACTGTCATAGGTAGGTTAGTAATCTACAATTCTGCCTTCATATTCGAATTAATTTAAAAAAAAAATACTGGACAGTAGAGACATCACAAAATATGAGATTTAATTTCTTTAAATACATAACTTTTTTGTAATTATATTTGTACTTGATATATTATTCGTGAGTTTCTTCTAAATAAACATGATTGTAGACATGCTAGGTTCGATATTTAATTATAAAAACCTTCCATGAAAGGCTTACGGCTTAATTGCCCACATCACCTTGATCGAAGTCAGGAGTAATACCGGGTATGTGAATTTGTTGACTATATCTTGAATGGGTGTAGAATGGCTGTCCACTATGCTTATAAGAAGGTTGAAGGCATAACTGAACACATTACCTTGATTTATTTCAAGAGACCTGTACCTGTGATACATATTTGACAGCTATAACTAANAGTGATTTCAGGAGAGCCTGTACCTGTGATACATATTTGACAGCTATAACTAAAATGGTTCGAAAATGGCGGCCATCTATGATAAGAAGGCTTGAGGCATATCTTGAACTATCGCCTAAATCTAGGTCACGAGTGGTATCTATGATGCCTATTTCTTCAGAGGATGGAAAATGGCAGCCAAATATTTTTATGAGAAGGCTTAGTGCATAATGAGCAATAAAAGTTTGGTCTAGGTCATGAGCAGACCTCGGACATGCACATGATGACTACAGCTTCAATGGATATAAAATGGTAGTCAGCTATGCTTATAAGGAAGTTTAAGGTATAATTAACCATATGGCTCTCATCTGAATTTTATGGCTTTAACTTGGGGAGATGGAAAATTGTGTCAAATTATGCTTATAAGAAATGCTTAACTCATAATTCAATTTTCATCTTGGTTAGATTTGTACTAGTCTGATATGTTCCAATTAGCATGTGTGTAAATTCAGCAGTCGTTGAATGATGTCCAGCTGTGCTTATAAGTTCGTGCGTGTCCGACATAGACATAATGCACTTATAAACACGACCTGAGGTAACGCAACTACTGTTCTGTATTCGTGGCTCAGGTTCATTATATAATTACTTCAAAAAACCTAAGATCATGTCTATGCCTACTAAAGTCAATATGGCAACGAACACATGTGAATAATTACAGTTTATGGGTTCACATTAGCATTAGAATCGAAAACACGAGCCCGAAAATATATAACACTTGGTATATTTACGTACACTATTCTATNCAATTCTATGCTTATAAAATTATAATCATGTTTTCTGACACATTAATTGAATTCCATTTGAAAGGACGAATCAGTAGACATGCTAATTAAAAAGTTAAATAAAAATGTATTTATTTAAATACATGACTTATTTATAAAATTATGCTTTTGATAATATATGTATGTGGCATTATATACTACAAATATGTCTTGGAAATACGAATCCACAGACACATTGCTCAGCATAATCTTTTCTGTAAGTTTAAAAAGTGAAATATTATATATTACATTAAATACATAATTTTTATTTAAAAATTCGTTTTTGTACAATTTATGGATGTTACATCATAATGAAATTGTTTTTGAAAATACGAATCCATAGACAAGTCGCTCGATACAGTTTTTTCTGTAAGTTTAAAAGTTGACCTCTTATTTATAAAATTACATTTTTTCAGTGCCTTGTTGACATGACTGTTGTATAAGTTAAGATAATGGCCACATGTATACTCTGTACCATGTAAGTTGGTCAGATTCTGACAGGTCTGCAAAAGTAGCGCCACTGTTTGCATCTGACTACGTATCCTTCCGCCATGAGCTGACGGCCGCATGGCAGTGATGTTTTTTATTTTCATGCTGTTATCATCAGCCGATCCCCGTGTCAATGTACTGTTCGTGGGACATTTTAGGCAAACTTGCTACTCAGAAATACGTAGCTGCGATTGTAGTTATAGTAATGTGTACATAAATCATTAATCAGTAAACTATTTAAAGGGCGAAAATATAAATAATTTAAAATTTAGTAACTACAAAAAAAAAGTAATGCTAAACATATTTTAAGATATTTTAGATTGACATCTGTATAAAAAAAGTAGTGGGTTATAAAAGCAAAAATATAAAATCTTGCAAAAAATTTAATATTTGCTAACTCTTTTTTAATTTGTCCGAGACAGTGAATTTGAGATAACATTTGCGAATTGGTAGTTGTTACTATTATGACACGTTGTACATTAAAGCTAATATATTCGAGTTGGAAATATGTGACGTGGAATAACATTAGAATTGCTTAAAAACTATTCACTCATGTCCAAAACTTCTTCGGAAACAAGGAAACTGATTTTCGGAGAAAGATGTGGCGTATAATTTACGTAGGTGAACGATTACCTGCCAAATATAAATTACTAGTACTCAAAATCACTATACACGAACTATATGCTACTTTAAAAATTATGCAGAGTTCGTGAAAAATAAAACTATTGGTGTTTGTTCGTAAATGTATTATATATCGCATACGAACTCCTATTCTTTTCTGGCTGGTAATGCTTCGCAAAAAATTCGATAGATGGCGAGCACAATATTTTAGGGCGAGGTCAGAGTCGCTAATTTTGCTCAATAGACTGCGTCTTTTTCAAGTTGATTGTTCTTCTAGCACTGTTTCTGATCGACACGAATTTGAAATATATTTCGTCAAATTATTAGAAAAAATAATTCAACAATATTATGCAATATTTCTGTATGCTTTTGGAATTAATATCAAACACGTAAGGAAAGCCGGGTTTGTGAGTGGGGATAAGACATGGAAAAAGGTTTTGAAATTGAGTTTCATTTAGATACGGATCGTTTTAACGTACCTTTCATTTTGAACACCTATACATTTCTACTTTAGCACGAAGTTTTTTTTTTTTAACACTAAACACAGCGGTTTTATGACCACGTAAAATAAAATGTATTAATTAACCTAGGAACTCTTTCTTATCGCGTATTTTCGGCTGGTCTAACTAATGTGCGTCGGCAGTGCACTCAGAATAGCCAACGTAATATTAACTTTTGTTTGTTCGTGCATCAGCTGATACAGGATTTTGTAAATTACACTTTGTTGGTTTCATTTACGTCGAGTTGCCACTCACTGACTTTCAGAATCTGGCCAACTTATATGAAATGTAGTATAACAAAGGTTATATTGTGCAAACTAACTACAAGAAATAATTATCATGTACAAACAAAAACATTATTTAATAAATTTATTTTCAGAATACAAATGTTTTATTTCTAATATTATTATCTACTCATGGCTGCCCACCACATCCAGGTCTGTGGTAAATGTGTCATTTGAATGTATTGTTGCGACAGAAATGGAAGTAGGCTAACAGCATTGAGCAGTGTGCAGGCAAGCACTTGCTCAGACTTCCTGGTCTTTGGTAAATGTGTCACGCTGCCGTCATTGGAATATGTGTTGTCGAGACCGAAAAACTGGAAGCTAATGGCATTGCTCGCCACAGGGTGTAGGCATGCACTTTTAATGTGTGGAAAGCACTCTGCTGATGTATCGTTTACTATCCTACAGATAAAAAACTTATTTACTTGCTATTATTTATTCATACAAGTATAAATAAGATGATCGTAGAAANACGCATACAAGTATAAATAAGATGATCGTAGAAACTGAAATAAAAGTACTTAGCATGGTTATGCTTATAAAACATCTCATTGCTCATATGAACCATTCTATGAGTGAACCATCCTTCCTTATCATCTCACACACATATTTCATTATCTCTCGAATACACACATCTATACTGTTTCTAATTTATAAAAAATTCAGAGTCCTGGTTATAATTATAAAAAATGTATAGTCATTTTCAGTGCCATGTCAACATGCCTGCTGCAAGAGTTAACATAATAAACACATACTTCTCGAATAGACATACCCATTCCTATAACATTTGGGAAAATAATTCCCATATATATTTTATGCATACATCATTTAAACCTGTGCTGGCACCCAAGCCATGTCTAGGAACAAGANATATATTTTATGCATACATCATTTAAACCTGTGCTGGCACCCAAGCCATGTCTAGGAACAAGATGTCGAGGTGGAATGAGAGAGCATGAACTGGAAAATTCTAGAAATAAGATGGCGGCTGTGATTCAATCCAATATTTTGGACGGCTCCAAGGCGCCGAAGCCTTTACACCAGTTCCCTACAATGGCCAATGTCAATTTTGCTGATTTGCAGGGCAATTCGGGAAATTTTGAGGGAAATTCTAGAAATATTAATTTGTTTTTCAGGGGAAATGGAACATTTTGAGGGCAAGGTCAAATGTCAAGGTCACCTCTGGTCTTCTGCTAGATGCCACTGCTGGTCCTTTGCCAGATGCCATATGGCTACGGGCTGCGACTGCATACTTCAGTGACCCAGAACCCCAATTTTATTTCTACTATTTTCCTTATATCTTTCGGCAATTATCACGCCCTACTTTGGAATACANGACCCAGAACCCCAATTTTATTTCTACTATTTTCCTTATATCTTTCGGCAATTATCACGCCCTACTTTGGAATACACGTTCATTAAAAGTAATTAGCTGGCTAATAACTGTTGCCGAAACTAACAATACTGCCTGTCCGAATTCATAAAGTTTGGTGCCATGGGTAAGCGAAGTATGCAAGGATGCGAGTACACATGTATGTACCTGAATTCGGACACAGCCTTAATGCGGAAACAATAAGACGATTTATGAGAAAAGAAAAGCAGAATGACAGTGTAGGTAAGAATAAACCTTACGTGAGTGANGACCCAGAACCCCAATTTTATTTCTACTATTTTCCTTATATCTTTCGGCAATTATCACGCCCTACTTTGGAATACAGGTTCATTAAAAGTAATTAGCTGGCTAATAGCTGTTGCCGAAGCTAACAATACTGCCTGTCCGAATTCATAAAGTTTGGTGCCATGGGTAAGCGAAGTATGCAAGGATGCGAGTACACATGTATGTACCTGAATTCGGACACAGCCTTAATGTGGAAACAATAAGACGATTTATGAGAAAAGAAAAGCAGAATGACAGTGTAGGTAAGAATAAACCTTACGTGAGTGANTGGAAACAATAAGACGATTTATGAGAAAAGAAAAGCAGAATGACAGTGTAGGTAAGAATAAACCTTACGTGAGTGAATTAACAGAAAAAATGAGGCTTCAGTTTGCAGAGGAATATATTCACAAAGATCAAAGCTGCTGAAAGCAAATAAAATATCTTCGGATCGGATGGACGTAAATACGTACGGCGTAAGAAAAATGAAGAGTTTAGTAGCAAATACCTGTTCCCGACTTTGAAGCACGTAGGTAACGTTATGGTTTGGGGTTGCAGGGCTGCAGATGGAGTTGGTGACCTTGTATTTTTTGAGAATAAGATGGACCAACTTATGTATCTGTATATACTGAGGAATCGTCTAAAACAAAGCGCTGAAATTCTAGGAACGTTTAGTACTACCAGGATAATGATCTCAAACACATTGCTGGAAACGTGCATATGTGGCTTCTATACGACTTTCTCAAGGTAATACAAATGCCTGCACATTCCCCAGACCTAAATAAGATCGAGAATCTCTGGCAGCAGCCTAAGAGCCAAATCGGGCTAACTCCAAGCTCTTTCAAGTCAGAACTGAAAAGAAGGGTGTAGGAAGAATGGAGGAAGATTACTCCAGATGCCACCATGAAGCACGTTGAAGCGTTTGAAGGCTGTTTTGGGGTCGGGAAGGTACCCAACAAAGTATTAAATTGACGAAACAGAAAATCGTGGCATTATATTAGGTCATAACTACCCACATATTGTGTTTATTTTGTTTTTTTTATACTGAGACAGGGTATTTTTTGTAACCTTTATATATTATATTTAAAATAAACTGTTTTGCAAATAATTATGCTCTATTATAATATAATATNATTTTTTGTAACCTTTATATATTATATTTAAAATAAACTGTTTTGCAAATAATTATGCTCTATTATAATATAATATAATATCGGCGAAATATTATAGTCCCATTATTTAAAATAAAACCACACAAAGAATCTAACCATCCCAATATAAATGTGAGCCACTGTAGGCAGGGTCGTAATCCCATAATGTTCACAGGATATCAGGGTACAACAAACCGACTGCAATGTCGACATATATCCACGTATACCCTCGACATCAACACTAATGCACGACAAGCCTACTCGCAACGCACACGCTTGTTGATTCGTCCATTTAACTTCAATCCTCTGGTGGTAATTTATAGAACTAACGGGTGCTTTTTCCTTGGCAGTGCGGTTTGTGTGTGTCGCTGAGTAACGAGAATGAAAACTAGAACCAACGTTTATTCCATTTATCTGCTCTCTATTAATGAGATCGTAATCTGAAAATGGCTGGTTCTTCTTCCCCATATGGTAATTTGTTCGAATAACATTGGTGGTAACATTCGCAGCAGCTGATGTAAGTTTCATAATGCCTTCGATGCTATTTGTGAGCGATTCTTCTCAATTTTTGTCAGTTGTTACAAAAACATATTATTTAAACTGTGTTTTGCCGTCATTGTTTAATTTACCTCCACTTCGTGAGTTCCAAGCTATCACCGTAAGTTAAAAGAAGGTTTTTTTTAAAAAATATTTGTGTAGCGGAACGTAGCAGAATTTTATTAGAGCCGTAGCGAAAGTTCCTTTTTTTATTTGTGTTGGCAACACTACCGCGTTTGTAAGCCTCGCCGAGTAATGACTCAATCGTAACGAACGAGCCTGAATTGCTGTAGTTGCAATTTATCGATAACTTCCATAAGGGTTACATTATCGCTCCACACATCTCGCAGTGAAGTGAACGCAACTCGTAGTTCGATTCTGACGTGGATTGGTGTTCGTACTTACAAATAACTTACGGTCTANGCAGTGAAGTGAACGCAACTCGTAGTTCGATTCTGACGTGGATTGGTGTTCGTACTTACAAATAACTTACGGTCTACCGTGTCAGTAAGGTTGACACACAAAAAGGATTGAAATGATGATTTAAATGTTGTAACAGTGCATTTTAAAAAATTAGCAAAATATGTGTATTAAAAAAAACCGAACCGAAACAGACGGTATGCGCAAAAAATCAGGCAGCGTTCTGGAGTAGTGTCAACCACAGGATGTACGGAATATACCCACGGCTACAGATAATGGGACAAGAAATGTTTGCCTTGTAATTATATGGCATAATCATGCAAGTAAAGTTATAGTCTGTGCTGGTTTAGTTAAGATTCACTGTAGTCGGTGAATTTAATTCGTATTATTTATTATTTAGTTTTGTTATCACACATTTATTTGATGTACATATGTAGTTATGCTGGGCGTAGCATTGGACACATTATTTATATTTACGTTGTTGTGATGTAGTATCCGTAAATCAATAAATCTGATTTCTTCAATTTGCCGTAAAACTTCAGTTTTTATTTACTTTCACATCTTAATTTTATTGCAGTCATTAATATTTTTAACGCAAGAAAGTATCTTGAAACCCGCGTTTGAGCTGTTTTGTAAGTTCCTTGCTGCATTTTTGGAAACAAATGGAAAAATGTGTACTGTTCTACGGACACGAAATGATCCTCAAGTTTTATTGATACGTAGCTCTTGTTCCGATATTGCGGTAGCCGCTGAATGACTGCGTTGTCGCCGGCGGCCTGCACCGGATCTCGTGCTATAGTTGTCCATACGTCTTGATGGAGAAACTGGTTTAACTAGTTTTAAATATAATAGGTTTCGTGACTGTGTTATTTTCTCCACTCGAATCCTTATCAGACTCTCTGTTCATGCTGCACGCCTATGAACGCGTATGGTACCACCATGACTACTATTTGAAAATGTTTGCGTGTTTCACTGAGAAATTCTTTTTACGTTTATAAACCTTTGTAAAAACCTAATTAAATACCTTGTAAAATGTCTTCTTTATAACGGTATATAAGCCATATTTGTAATGCATATAAAAAGTTTGTAATGACCAGGAATAACTTTAATATCGCGTAAGTAAAAGCTACAAAACTATCATATTATTTGATAATTACTTCACTTTTTAATAAGTGAATGTGTTTATTAATGACGTGTTATGAAATTATAACCAGTGATTTGGTGGGGGATATTTCTTTTTAAAGTTATTTAAAATGTAAAAACTTCATTGCCTTTTATTTTACTCTCGTAACAAAGATATCNAATTGCCTTTTATTTTACTCGCGTAACAAAGATATCTCGTGCGACCACGCTACTGCAAGTATTTCCCCAGGCCATCAATTTTTGTAACCAGCCAGAGAGACTATAATGAGGAGTTGTAGGTTTGCAGTGCCAGTAACTACCAGAACGCAAACATTCCTAAAACAATATATTTCGCAGTTGTATAACTTGAACTGCACAACTGTTAAATCTGCGTGCAGACTTAATCGTTATTCTTNCTAAAACAATATATTTCGCAGTTGTATAACTTGAACTGCACAACTGTTAAATCTGCGTGCAGACGTAATGTTACTCTGAAGTATAGTAATTCTCTAAATCACTAACCTCGTCCCTTGTCTACAGGTGATATTATATTCTTGCCCAAGTTAATACACTTCAGTCATTCCACCAAAAGATAATCAAAGACTTTAAGACGAGGTGGTCGCGTGGTAAAGTTCTTGCGGTTGTGATGCTGGTTTGAGTCTCGGTGCGGGCGATACGCCAACGCGTACATTCAAACAGACTGCGACGCATAAGATGTTCAAAGGTGTCCCATTCTGTACATTACGAAAAAATGACACCAGAGTGCAGTGATAGTTGTGTGTTGGCTTGTTCCTTTGTTTCTTATTGCAATACGCACGCACGCACACACAGTGTTCTGAAATTAAACGCCCAAACTGCGGGAGGTGATTCTTTATGAAAAATAAAGTCGAAAATATGACACCATATACCTACACAGAATATTAAAGGAGATATGAGCCTGTGAAAATTGGGTTTTGAAAACGTATTTTCGCTGAATGCCTTGTACTTTCTGCCGGCGGTAGGGATGGCGGCGATTTACCCGCAGCACGTCCCACTGGAGCGTGTACTAGTGGAGGGCACGTCGTCGATGTGCTGGCGTATCATTTCCTCAAGCTGAACAGTGCGCACAGACAGAGGATGGCTAGCATTGCGCATGTGTGTCTGCAACATGGGAAGCATAAGTCACCTTTTTGGCGCGGACTTTGTATGCTTTGTACAAGGCATTCGGCAAAAACGAGTTTTCAAAAACCAATTTTCATAGGCTGATATCACCGTTAATATTTCGTTTAGGTATACGGTGTCCTATATATTTTCGACTTTATTTTTCATATGGTATCACCTCCCGTAGTTTGGACATTTAATTTCCGAGTATCCTATACGTATGTGTATATATTCATATATAATTCTTACACAAAGTTTAGTATGTTATATATGTAGTTAAACTAAATATTTTGATACGGTAGGATAAATTTAAAGTCGTGTTAAAATTTGATTTTTTTAAATAATAGGTAACGGCAGTTACTTTCCATTTCATTTTTTGAATTGTCATTACACTTGTTATCCTACTTTCCTTGGAAAGATAGGCTTATGCAATCATACGAATGTCTGTCTAGGATGTATGTCCGCCTCCCCCCTCCCAAATATAACTTTTTTATCCACCAAAACAGATTGCAATAAATATTTCTAAGTATGAGGTCTCCAACAACTATTACGACGCAACTTTTCATATAAACAAGAATTCTATATTTATAAAACTATTTAAATGTCTCAGTACACACACACACACACACACACACACACACACACACACACACATTCAGTATCTGCGGTGTGTGTATGTATGTATTTATGTATGTATGTATGTGTGTGTGTCCCTCCCCTCTCTAAAATTTATAGAACCCGCGAATAGAATTCCACCAAACTAGGTCCGCACATACTTAGTAAGTACATCCGATGTGTATAATTTTTAACCAGTCAAGTGCTAATTTTTAAAATGGTCATTTTTTTTTTAAATTTTGGTTTTTATGTTGTATCTTAAGAAATATGCAAACGTTTTTTTGGTTCATTTGCTATATCCACCATACCGTTAGACTAATTTCAACCAAACTTGGTACACTAAAAGTTATATATTACACGTATCAAATATCTTAATATGTAGTCCCTTTTATTCACCATTGTACAAGATGGCACCACATGAAATAAGGTTTTTATGTCATATTTCTAGAAGAAAACAACAGATTTATACCAAATTTGGCAAACCAGTAGTGCTACAGTGGGCCGTGTACAATTATATGTTTTAAGTAGGATCAGACATTTACACTTATTTTCAAAATGGTGGCTTTATGAACACTTTGGTATATTATCCTGTATCTACGAAACCATGCAACTAATTTCAACTTAACTTCGTATGCTGTCGGTATATATTACTACCGTTAAATGTGTCTACACTTAGCCTCGCTTGTCGACCATTTTGGAAGATAGCACCATATTATAAATTGTCTATATTCTGTCTCGGAAAACAATTATCAGATTCCCACTAAATTCAGGCGACAAGCTATATTTTTGTAGTCCATCTAAATTCATATGAGTTAAGGGGGTAGTCCCTTATTTACAAAACAACAGCCAAGTAAACGTTTTAGGTCAGTGTGCCATACGTCCCAAACAATTTCAAACGAACTTAATGTGCAGGCAGTATCTATGACAAACTTCCAATGTGCTGATACCTAACCTTTTTGTCCGCCATGATTGAGACACCGCCAATTGAAAGTAGAGAGTTTTTATTCAATACCTCAGGGCCATGTAAACTTGTATGTTTTAGATTGATCGGTCATTTCTTTTAACGGTGACAGTGTAAATAATTTAGATTAATATGCTATTTATAACTATTAAAAATTTAACAAAATTCAACAAAACTTTGCATGCTTACAGCATCCATCATTATTACCAAATGCGACTCAAGAGAGCTTCTTTTGCTCCCGTTTTTTGTACGATAGTACCAAATGATAAAATAAAGCTTTTATGTATTGTCTCGGGAACCAATCTATCTTTTTTCAGCTAATTCCGTACATACACAGTGCTACGGTAGGCCATGCAAACTCGCATGATTAAAGTGACAGACATTTAATGTTAGTAAACATTTTCCATAAAAACATTGGAATGATTTCAACCGAGGCTGATGCTCCGAATTCTTACTCGGTAATATAATTCGTTGAACTTCAGCTTAGGAAACGAGGGTTTCTGGGTTCGAGTCCCGGGAAAATCGCGCGTGCATTTGTAACTGTCTCACTAGTCTTGGATAGGTTTCTGGTTTCATCTCTAATACTATCACTGTCTACGAGACATGGCCTACCATATGCTGCTCTAAGCTTTTAAGAGCGACATAAAAATTATTTCCATAGACGTAGAGGAAAGTTGGCTCATTAATTATATTGGCAACTTCTTGTGTTATGTTTACGTTTTGCGTGCACTTTATGGATAAATAAGGATCATTATTTTGCGAGACAACCATAGCCATGTGACATGGACCAGAGAAACGGTCACGTGAACCTTTAAGTTTTCGTGTCCAATGGCCACAGCTTGAGAAAATCAACAGCAGCAAGGCTCGTAGCGACGTGGCCTTATTTATACCCATTGTCGATAAGATCCGCGCCTGCCATGTCCATGCAGTATACCACGAGGTAAGCTGTCGGCAAGCGCACGCGATGGGAAAGGCGGCAATGATGCATCAGTGCCGAGTTGCGCCACTCTCCTCATGTTTTAGAGGTCTTTCCCACGTAGGCCATTTGCATGGAAATCCCCGCCGCTCTCCCGCGCCTCGTCTGTATGCGCGCGTGGATGTCGTAACGATCTGCTGTTGGCCAAACTGGCTGACCTTGGTAAAACCGGCGAGTAGAGGGATTATGGGCACTTTGGCACATCGCGACAGCAGCGTCGGAGCTGTTCGTGCTCTGTCATTCTGGCCGGCCGGAGGCCATAATGGATCCATGTGACCTTGACCTTTGACCTTTACCCTGGTTGCCTTTGACCTATACCCTGGTTGCCTTTGACCTTCACCCTGGTTGTCTTTGACCTTCACCCTGGTTGTCTTTGACCTTAACCCCGGTAACCATTCACCTTAAAACCCCCAAAAAATCCAAAAAATTAAAACATTTATAAAAATAATTTTGAAAAATGTAATAAAAATTTATTAAAGATTTGATATTAAAATTTATTTTAAAACTAACATTTCCAGAGGATCCCCTCAACCCCACCACCTCTCACCTATACTCAGTCTATCGTATGTCATTTGTTTATACATTGCTGAGGACGCCATTTTAGATTTCATATATTTTCATTACCTAGGTGGCACTAGTGTATTAATTACCGATTTCGTCACCGGACAACCTGTCTATTTAGTCGCCAGGTGGCAGGCAATTTGTTTTAGGATTTTAAAGTATAGGCGGTGCTGTTGGAGCCCTCCGTATTGGATTCTTTTTTTCATCACATAGGCAGCGTTGATTTTGCGATTTCACTGCCAAGCAAGCTGTCGGGACCGGCTCATTCTGACGATTCAGCTGCAAAGTGAGCTGTCTGTACTCAAATTTGTTTCATAGACATAATAAATACCTGTAATTTTCCATCCTATTTAAAAAGTTTTTTTTTTTCAATCAGCAGTATACCTAAATGCATAATTTATTAAATATATAATTTTCGTATTAAAAACTTTAAGACCGACCAGAAATCATTTTTCGTTTTAATGCAAATTAAATTGTTTTATTTGTCACACACGCCGACTTTAATTCATAGGATAATAAACACAGATATCTGCACGCATAAGTCAACACCAGGGGAGACCCATATTCAATGGGACTCGGGTTCGATACTCGACTCGTGCGGCCCGAATTACTATTTTAAAAATCACTCCAGGCGAATGCCGGGATGGTTTCTTGGTTGAGTCCTTAATTGTTACCGTTTGCCCTAGCAAGTCGCTCTGTATCAATAGTATAAAGTTTACTGTTGTTATTATTTTAGCTTTCACGCCACTTATAAAATGTAAACTCGCGCTACTATTTTACGAGAATCTAATGCAGTCACTAATAAATAATATTTATGTGTGTTCATTATAAGAGTAAGGGGGTTGCGCCATTTTCTCTCGCATCGAATCCGCAGCATCGGGCTTTTAGAATCACGAGCCAGCCACGTTTCGAGGACGAAAAACATTTAAAAAAAAATCGCTACACGTAATGCAGGCATATTTGTACGCATTAACTTTATAAAATAATCACTATATTTAGCACAAATATTTATTTGGCATCAGTAATTCCTTGCATTTTTCATGCATACCGAGATACCATTTTGCATTTTATAGGTATTTAAAGCTACCATTTCGCACACGATGCGTTGTTGGCCAGTCTGATAACTCTAGGAATATATACAGAATCGGGACGCTTATACTTAGAAATATTCCCACGCCAACGTACACAGTGGTCAATTAATGTTAAACCGATGGGAGGAAAAAATCGAACATAATATTCGACTCTTCCACATCTGCAAATACGAGTGTAAACCTCCTTTCATGAATAAAATATTTAACCCTTGTTGCGACGGGAAAACCTAAAATATTTTTGCACCGATATATATATACACACACACATACATATACATACATATACACACACGCATGACACCAAATTAAAGTAAGAGAAAACAGGCCACCCATTACAGAAATAGGATAACAAATTACCCATTAACGAACTTAAGATAATATACTTCATGCCCCGAACAGTGCTACATATTTGTATTTGCGAATCGAAGCGATATTCCGAGGTGAAATAAAAACCTTGTATTTTAAATTTTATTAATTAAGAACCTTCGGAGGAAACGTCTATGTTTACACACCAAAATCCTGGCACAAAAAAGTCCCGTCCGCTAATGTACTTTTTTAAATTACAAAGTACACATAATAATATTAGAGCTAAATACCGATTCTAAAATACTCCCCAGTTCACTAAGAACCTGCAGAGATAAATACGCACGTTGGCAATGTTTCAGCCCAGGCATGCCAGTGTATCACATAGACATACGGACGATAAATTCTCAAAAGGTCAGAAGCTAGAGCTAAGTCGCCCATTATCGGNGCCAGTGTATCACATAGACATACGGACGATAAATTCTCAAAAGGTCAGAAGCTAGAGCTAAGTCGCCCATTATCGGTGTTCATTTTTGCGACAAACTTTCTGCACCTCCATCATGTCCAGAAAGAGTTCTGATGATTGCTGGCATACTTGCGCTCTATCAACCTCTCGTGATGCTACGAAGATGCAAAATCTCGTATAATGCAAGTACATAAGCAATAGATACACAAACAAATATTAAAAATACTCATGTTTACGCACATTATGTTTATTACCCATGCAAAATATCAAGCTGCAGGAGAGATTACTCAGGTCAGAAAGGCTACTGCAATATGCGAAATTATGAAGATCTGGACACATCAGTTCAGGCTCTCCATCGAAAACAGCACCCTAGGCCCATTTCGCAACGATGACCTCTTCCACGATGTCGCATAAGAGAGAAACCGCAGCGGCTAGAGCTCTCGTTTCCCATCACGAGTACGCGTACAGCATCCTTTATTTTGTACACACTTTTTCGCACAGGAGGTCCACCTCAACACCAGCCCATTCTTCACTCGGCCTCATCGCCCCCCCACGACGAGACAGGTTTGAATCTCGGCAGAGGCGCTCCCAGATNGACGAGACATGTGCGATTCCCGGCAGGGGCGCTCCCAGATTTTCGCCCTTTCATTCCTCAAAAACATTCCTTCCTCAGTTCGTTTGTTTGTCAAACCAAATTCAGCCGACTTATACAGCCCGAGAGAGGCACAGTACTTCAGATTGAACCATATTCCCCCTAGCACACACTCTCACGCTTTTTTTTACTTAAAATAGACCCCATCATTCGATTTTATTCCCCTATGAAATTACCAGTTTCTCAGAAAAGCCGTAGGGTAAGGTTCACTAAATTAAAAAGCAGCAGTAGCTAAAAAATATAATGGATGAGCAAATGTCTGACACTCTCAGGACAAAGGTTAAAAACAATGCTTTGAATGCTAAGAACTAACCCAGGGGAGAAACTAAAATCATACTGTAAGACATATTAAAAATTATATAACAAGTTACTCAAGGTAGCAAAACAGAAATTCATTGGGGAAAAANATCATACTGTAAGACATATTAAAAATTATATAACAAGTTACTCAAGGTAGCAAAACAGAAATTCATTGGGGAAAAACTAGCCTCCTCCTCAAATTAAACAAAGCAATGTGGAACATTATTAATGATGAATTGAAACGTAGGCAAGGATATGTAAACCTATCTTTGACAGTTGATGGTATTAAAATTGAAAATAGCAAGGAAATATCCGATAGTTTTAATGACTACTTCATAAACATTCCACTAAAATTGCAAAAGTAATACAGAATTATAAATATCAATCCTACACACATTCACACATATACATACACACATATACATACACATACATACACACACATACATACACACATATACATACATACACACATATACATACACACATATACATACACACATACATAAACACTCACACTGACGTATGTAAGCCCCACTGTAAAAGACAAGGCGGCTTATACGGNTATAATCCTCAAAACTGTCACGCGACAACACATACATATACACACATACATACACACATACACATACATATACACATACACACATACACATACATATACACATCACTCACACATACACATCACTCACACATACACACACATCACACACACATACACACATCACACACACATACACACATCACTCACACATACACATCACTCACACATACACATCACTCACACATACACATACATCACTCACACATACACACATCACTCACACAACACATCACTCAAATACACACACATCACTCACACATACACACACATCACTCACACATACACACACATCACTCACACATACACACACATCACTCACACATACACACACATCACTCACACATACACACACATCACTCACACATACACACACATCACTCACACATACACACACATCACTCACACATACACACACATCACTCACACATACACACACATCACTCACACATACACACACATCACTCACACATACACACACATCACTCACACATACACACACATCACTCACACATACACACACATCACTCACACATACACACACATCACTCACACATACACACACATCACTAACACATACACACACATCACTCACACTTACACACACATCACTCACTCATACACATCCATACACACACATATACACACACATATACATACGAAGGTCTAACATTTTTTTATGGTAACACATTGTTTCTCACACCTACCTCTGAAGATCTCATAAATGTAATTAAAAATTTCAAAAGTAAAAGTTCCTGTGGAATAGACGAAGTACCCATGACTGCTAAAGAAGTGTCCTTATTTAATAAAACTGCCTTTGACTTAGATTTTCAATGAATGTCTTACCCAGGGAATTTTCCCCGATTTACTCTTAATATGCAAAAGTAGTACCAATGCATAAAAAAGGCGAGAAGGGATTGATGGACAATAGCTCTTCTTACGCCCTTCTCAAACATTTTAGAGAAATTGATAGCAAATAAAATTACACAATCCTTAACAAAAAACAATGGGGTTTCATTGCATCAGTATGACTTTGTAGAGGGCAGACCCACAGAGCAAGCCACTTTTCAACAGGTATATTTGCTGACCTCTCAAAAGCATTTGATTGTGTCGACCACAATCTTTTTACTGCAAAATCTTCAACAGTGTGGATAAAGAGGTGTAGCCAATAATATATTTGAATTAAATCTTGAAGATAGAAAACAGATCACTTCCATAAGATATTATGACAACAATCACATTACAAATGATAAGTCCATTACCAGTACTACTCGAGTAGGAATGCCGCAGGGATCAATACTGGGAGTAATTATATTCCTAATATGTATTTATGATTTTTCAGAACACACAAACGCAGGCTCAGCTATAATGTTTGCGGATGACTCAAACATTTTGGTAACTAGTTCAAATAACGCTGTTCTTGAGGGAAATATAAATCAACGGTGATGGAGATGTCCAGTTGGTTCCAGTGCAATAAATTAATATTAAATATAAACAAATCTGTCCTCATGAGATTCATGGAAAGAAAAACAGGACGAAAGATGCTCAACAATAGCTAGACAAGTTACAAACAGTAAATAGTACTAAATTTCTAGTGCTCATTGCAGACAGTAATTTAACATGGAATGAGCATGATGATAGTGTCTGTAAAAATCGAGTTCGATCTGTTTTGCAGTACATACCTTAATACAAGTTCTGTGCTCATAATACTATACTTGAATACTATTTCTCAAATATTCAGTCTATAATAAATTATGGAATCATATTTTGGGGTAAATCGTCAAACTGGGAAAAAGTGTTTATATTACGGAATAAAATAGTGAGAATAATAAGCAATAAGGAAAAAAGAAGCCACTATAGGCACCTATTTAGAAATAACAAAATCCTCACTCTCCCGTGCATGTATATGTACCGTAGCATACTATTCTACATGGAAAACATTTAAATAGTTTAAAATAGTGATATAAACAATTACTCCACTAGACAAGTTAATCATTTTCACCTATTCTCCTACAGAATGTCAAAATTTTGCATCAAATCCATGATATTCTGGGGCAAAACTGATGAATAGCCTACCCAGTCAATTGAAGTCAGAAATTAAAAATAGCTATCAAATCATACTTTTTAAACAAGACCTTCTATTCCGTAGAAAAATACTTCAATTAAGATGAATTGATATAATATAGAACAGTACTGATATAAGAAGACTTAATGTAATAACTTGTATTTTAGTCTAATGTAGACTTTACATATTTACACTATAATATTCATTTGTATATGAATTGTAACCACCTGTACTTCAATATAATGTAGACTTAACATATTTGTAGAGTTGTTGGAATTAAGATGTACGTAAATTATACTATTTTCTGTTATATTATTTAATATTTAATATAATTGTGTGTAAATATATATATTGTATAACAACTATAATAATTTTGACAAGTTCTTTCTAAAATGTATTTGATGTGTATGGGATGGAAATAAATATCAGTACAAAAATTCAAAAGATAATCGTCTCTAAAATATGATTAAACGATGGTCTGTGTTCTAACAGTCACATTTTCACAAATTAATCTCAAACAAATAGTGGCAAAAAAATATAAATCCAAGGTGGCGTCGAACTTTCTCCCCCCCCCCCTTTTTTTTTTGCCAACCTCGTCACTTCTTTTCGAGAATGACTGGTTCGGTGTGCCTCGGTTTCGACGTTTCACTCCGCCATTCTTCTGTGCTATTTCCAATAAAACTCCATTAACTGTGGTCGCGCCTTTCGAAGGCTTCTTCCTGGGACAGCGACTTATGATTAAATTCCAGTGCAGGCGTGTAAGAATTTGGCGGAGCTCGCAGAGCCGTCTGGCGCTGTAGCGTACCGCGGTGGTATACGCTATTAACGGTAAAGTGAGCACTTTTGGAAGCCCTCTCACTTGGAACAATCATATATATATATATACACATACCTTGTGTCCGTTTGTTCGGACGCGTGTAACTTCCAAAAAAATCAACCGATTTTCATTTTGTTTTTTTTATAAACCTTCCTTTCGTTCCCACGAGTGTTTGTACACCTTTATTTTTTATCTGTATTACCTGCAAAGGTACTAAAATCTGTAAAAATTTCATTTTTTACCTTGCTTTCGCGTCAGGAAGCGCCTTTGTTGACAGCTGTCTGTTTGAACATTTAGATTTAGAACATAATGTTTTTCGCTCGGCCAATTGTATGTGTCGTGTTCTAGAGTAGGAAAACCACCCAACATATTCATACGCGCGGAAGATGGCAAAACTTAAAACATCGTATAGAAACAAGTACTTCAATAATAAAGATTTTGGAAAATACAGATACTTCTTTCAATTAATTTCACAGAAATGAATAGAACCAAAATCTTTTATGCCACAGCAACGCGTGGCCGGGTAAGCAAGTGGTCAATAAATATATTACAATTAAGCCTCAGACGTAAATTCAGAGTGCAGTGGAATATACACACTGTGTTTATTACTTTCATGAAAGTGTTTGTTAAAAAATGCGGTTAAAGGATTAAAAACAACCGAAAGGGAAAAGTAACTGAGGCCTTAAAAGTGCTCACTTTACCGTCAACAGTCTATAACTCGCAATAAAGTGTCTGGCGGCCTGACGCAGGACAAGCCGCCGTGTCTTGGGCGACCGTCTTCCTCGCCTGTGGCACAGCCAGCCGCACCGTAGACTACATATGAGGCAGACCGACCATTCGTCTTCTGCGCATGTACCCAACACTGACCTACCCCAAACCAACGTGACTGTCAGTCACAGGGTCAACAGTGATGNTATAACTCGCAATAAAGTGTCTGGCGGCCTGACGCAGGACAAGCCGCCGTGTCTTGGGCGACCGTCTTCCTCGCCTGTGGCACAGCCAGCCGCACCGTAGACTACATATGAGGCAGACCGACCATTCGTCTTCTGCGCATGTACCCAACACTGACCTACCCCAAACCAACGTGACTGTCAGTCACAGGGTCAACAGTGATGGACGTCTTCGTTTACATCTCAATTTTCCAAAAGACAAGCACTTTTGTACGAATATTAAAGTACTTCCATCAGTTTGAATTTAATCAAACTGCATTACAAATTGGCTAGAGGAAGTACACATACGTATCAAAAGCAGTAGTTTAGAAATCAAGGTTCTAATCAAACCACACGTCGTTTTTGCTAGTCGTTGTTGGCAGAAAAGCAGTTTAATGTTGGGACGTGGAGATTGGTTGTGCGCAACCAGCGAGATTGGCGTACCTCATCTTTAGCCCATGAACAGCACAGGGGATATGGGGTAGAGTGCGCATGCGTGCCGCGCATGTACACTTTCTCTCAGTTCCCGAAATTGGACTGTTGTCGTGCCGATGGCGCGGCAGCGATGTTAGAATATGATGTTAGAACACTTGTTTATGAAAGCAAGAGCTTTGGGATGTCTGTACACATTCTCTATGCTGGTTTGAATGGAGCTAGATTGTTTTGAAGTTGCTGCCAAAGCAAATATTTGCTAGCGGCTACAAGAACTATTTGGTTGATGCACTCCAACGCGAAATTCTGTTGCTGGTGAAGAACAGATTGCTGTGCACAATAACACGTACTTTGACAAGTACTTAAGCCATTTAGTGCTCACTAACATATTTGTTTATTAAAAAATAAAAATAAAAATGTATCGCTGCCACCAAATATTTAGTCGGCAGCAATAGCATTCATGCCGTCACCAGTAAAAACATTTTGCTACTACTACACTTAAGAAATTAGGGATTGGGTACATAATTCCTTTATTCCGAGTAAGTAAATGTGACACACAAGTCATTCCAGAAAATAAACTTTCCGTGACACTCTGAACTGCTGGCAAGTGTGCCACTTTTTAAATATAGATTTTTGGTGTATGTATGCTCAAGTCAAAACCCTAACACCGAGCGAGGTGGCGTAGTGGTCACTCATCGAACTCGTATTCGAGAGGACCTGGGTTCAACTCTTGGTACGGCCATAACGATTTTGGTTTTTTATAGTTGTCAAACCTTACCTACCTACCAAAGCCTGCAATCCACAAAAAACCTTTTGTTAGTCCAATTAACCAGTGTTGCTTCTAACGAAATATATTTGCTGCAACTAATGAACACATTATTGCCTACCAACACAGTGAATTTATTTTTGACAGCAAAAAGGGTTTTGTGGTTGCCACTTGAAGCATTTAATGCGACATAAGATTTTTTTAATGGGTAGTGTACGTGAGTGTTCTTTGCCCGGCTTACACTGCAGAATATATGAAGAGAAGTACAACCCAAGAGATATGTGAACACCAATAAAACTTGCCAAGTAAAATTTTATAATATCACCAGGCAGATACTCATTAAAACGTGTCACCATCTGCAGTACAACATGTTAAACAGAAAAAAATACCACAGGTTACTACAAACAGACTACGGTAAATGAGAACAGTGGAAGCTGTAATTCTTTCAAAATTTTAATAGGATGCAATATGCAAGGTTTGATCATATTATAATGAGCGGCAAATTAAAAATTAAAATGAAACTGTGCATGAAGCAATTATACTTTCAATTACCAAAGAACTTGAATATAATTAAAATTACTAACTCATAACTCTCAAATTTTAGATATTACGGCTGACACTAGCTAGCCAACATTTATGATTGAGCTTGGAAAATACTATTTTTTACCGGGTCTTCGTGGCCAAAACTTTATGCAGACTGAAACAAAATTAAAATTTAATTTACTTATCTTGGTGCAGAATAAAATGTTAACTAACGAAAGCTGCACGCTGTTTAAACTGGTTCAGACTTATCTGAGAATTTAAACACGTTGGTCGTCGTAGGCAGCAGCTAACCGAAGCAGCCACGTAACATCAAACTGTAAACGGCTGCGCAGCTGTAGTAGATCCTCTTCTACGTCGAGCTCTTCCCTAAATATTATGCAAACGGGCTTATATGTGCGTAATACAGTCCTTGCGCATTCACTTTATAAATACACGAAACACATCTAATATTTAATCACGGATGTAGTCCAAACTCAGGCTTCTACNTACAGTCCTTGCGCATTCACTTTATAAATACACGAAACACATCTAATATTTAATCACGGATGTAGTCCAAACTCAGGCTTCTACTTTGCTTGTAATCTTCATCACGTCTTCGTACCATGGTACTTGCCTGGTTTTTATAATTACCCGGCCACCCTGGCGTGTATGCAGCCAGCAATGCGACACCCATGCTGCTCCTACACACCAGGCCACCCTGGCATGTATGCAGCCAGCCGTGCAACATCCATGCTGCTGCTACACACCCGGCCACCCTGGCGTGTATGCAGCCAATACTACAACGCCTGTTCTGCTTCTACACACTCGGTCACCCTGGCATGTACGCAGCCAACAATGCCATGCACGAGCTGCTTCTATACACCCAGCCACCATGGTGTGTATGCAGCCAGTCGTGCAATGCCCGTGCTTCTTCTACACACCCGGGCACCCTGGCATGTTCTTATGCAAAATATTATTAAAGTTAGTGCGCACGGATGAAGTGCGTTATCTCTTTGGTGGTGTAATTTTTTAGACTTGATTAAGCTTTGTATGCATGAGGTGGATGAATATCCTGGAAGTAGCGTGTGTGTATGCCGTGTCCTTAGTCCTTACCGTTGGATATTATTTTTGGCGTATCAACGAACCAATTTTTGTACTGGTGTCGGTATAACGCTTCGTCATGTATGTGGTCCAATAAAAATGCTTGTGCTCGCGTGTTATTGGCAGCAGATGTTTGAGACTACGGAACATAATTATCAACAGCGAATTTAATCTCCCCATCACGAGGGACCTACCTAAATGATCGCCGTTTTCTGATGTGCACATTGTAGATAATGAAACACTTCCTGTGCACGTACCGTATAGTCTGTTCACGTTCACGCCCAACCTTTCTGAAGCCTTGATTAAGTTCTACTTCCAGGATATTCTTCCGCCTCATGCTAACAAAGCTTGAATCAAGTCTTAGAAAATTAAACCAAAGGGATAACGCACCGCATTCGCGTGCAAGTACTTTAATAATATTTTGCATTATAACTAATTTCTTACTAGGCATTACAAACATATTTTCTCCCTGTTTTTATTAATAATTATAAATGAGTGTATACTATAATTAACTGACAAAATATAAGTGATAGTTAAATTTAACCAAAAGTAAGATTCTTTTATGTTGACAGAAGTATAAAGCGCTTGTGATACCTGCCATTTTTAGTAAACTGAAAAATCACCCCATGTATGGCGTGTTTGGTAAAGTTTTGATCAGAAAATTGTGAAGATACCGCGAACAAACTATATTTACGACACTGTGACTGAAGAGGTTAATAAGGCAGATATGTATGAGAGTGTGTCTTCTGTAGGTTTTCTATATTTGTAGAACAATACAAATAAATTAGTCAGTTTTAACAAAACTTTAGTTTCATATGTGTAAAACGAATGTTGCTTGCAAGTGCTGCAAACTTCAATTTTATTACAAACATTGAGCTACATACACAAAATTGTATGTTTTCTAAAATAATGTGTTGTAAATATACAAGATTTTAGCTGTATGGTGTTACAGGAAAATAATTGGCAACTTGTTTCCATAGAATAGTCGGGACGAAATACAGAAATGTCGTACTTCGTACGGAGTTTTGTCGCAAAGTTTTAGACAAAACTCCGTACACAGNGAAGTTTTGTCTGTGCCTTTTACCTACTATTCTTTGGAAACCAGTAGCCAATTATTTGGGAAGTAATCGGGGAGTGGATAGTAAACCCCAGAACACGTAATATCCCTATGGACATAGTGTATGTCCTGAAGTAGATAGTTTGAGTTGCAGACCTTCCAACATTGTACCACACATATTGATAATAGTCTATCTCTTACGAGGTGTGTGTGTGTGTGTTAATGTGATCAGCTGGATTGGTGCGAGTGTTATTACCTGTCACTTTGCACTAACAGCCTACTGACGTCGAATGCCATGTGCTTAGAACCCCGGATCTCAACCCACTGGACTATTACCTGTGAGGGCATCTCAAGACTTATTATTATTATTTATGCAACTCCAGTTGCGGACATAGCAGTGCTTCTCCAGCGAGTGGATCAATGTTGCCAGCATATATGTACAATTCCTGGAGCATGTGTCAGGCAATCAACGACACGGCGTGTTGAGGCGTTCATTCCGGCACAAGGTGTGGACATTTTGAGCACTTCTTGTAGAGTGACTTGTCACTACTGGTACACGAACACGACTACAGTTACTGGAAGTGGAATTTGTTGGGAACATAATTACGAACACATCCAGTACAACATTGGAAGTTCTGTAACTCGGAAACTACCGACTTCAGGACATATATTCATATGGATATTTTGTGTTTTGGGGTTTACTATCCACTCCCCGATTACCTTCCACATACATATTGGGTCCACATACATATTGGGGAACAATCTTTAGCGTTTATGCCGCAAAGAAGGGCAATTACAACCTACCGCTTAAAGAGATTTCATTGAATGTTTCTAATCAAGCTGAAATTTGAAAATGTAGGGATTATATCATAATTATGTTTGCTTAAGGAAGAATGTTTTCCCTAGAAATGCCAAGAAATTAGGCAATAATTATATCAGAATTCAACACCGTACTCAAGAAAGAAAACTTTTAACTTTTTTTGTTAAATAAATCCTTGCTTATAATTGGCTTACTCATAGAAACCAGTCATGTTGGCAAACGACAGTGATTTTTAAATAAATGCGTATGGTGCAGTTCCACTGTGATGTCCCAGGTGCGTGGCATAGCATGCTCATGTTGAGCTTATTTTAGTTCACGCAGCTTAACAATATAAGCCATCACTTACTTTTTAAAACACCAATATACATAGTTTCAACAGTATTTAGCAGCAAAATGCATTTCTTTATAGTATTAATCTACAGATACATATAACCAGAGTTTATTCACAACATTAAAACCTGTCTTTCATCAAACCAGTGCCACCTCTGCATAGCCACACGGACTTCTCAGCCTGTACTCTCAGTAATATCCTGGGTTCATTGCGATCTATCATCCCCTTAGTCACACCACACTCGCATTTTGCTTAAAGAACGCCACGAAGACCCTTGCCATCCACGCAAGTCGCATAAACGTTCTCTGGCCGCGATGTATCTTTCTCGTCGCCTCGAAGTCTGCTGTCATCACGAACTCTGCCCACAGTCGGTGTAAGACACGTTACCTGCCATCCTAGAGGTTCCAGGCAGTGTGTGTAACTGACACGATCTTTTCCAGCCTATTATTCACGCCACCAGTAGCTCTTAATAAAGACCACATATAAATACTTCTGTGATTGAAAGCACTTCCGTGGAATTCTGAAGGGGAAAAAAGTTACGAAAGCCTTCCTGTATTGGGAATTCCAAAATCCTTCCGGTATAGGGATTCCGTAAATCGCTGTCACTTGAGGAATATTTATTCTGTAATGTTTTGATGCATATAAATTTCACTACCTTATCGAAAATGATTAAACATGCTATGGGGAAATATAAACGTTACCTTGGGGTTTCGTACCCCTCGTAGAGGAAAAGTTTTCCTATTAGAATTTGATTGCTAACGCCTGTGAATAAACATCAGCATGTTGGACAATTCCGTTACATGCAAAAGCTCATAATTAGAGCCAAATAGCGTTAAACATGGAAAATGGCTCCATTTGAAACACTGGCAGTCGACCGTACAGTGGTTGTCGGGTTCACTTCGTATAACGTTGTAAAATGGCGGGTAATTGTAACAGATGTATTCTGGTAAGTTGGAATATTTATATTGCGAAGCAAAAATGATGATCAATTTGAAACTTAAGCTAGCTCTTTAACTCAACAGTGCAGTTTTAAGTGTACAGAAGATTACTTTGTTTCTGAAATATGGAGTACTTGCACATGGCGATACGCTTGATTTTAGTTTGCTATTATAACCTCATCTGCCCCAATACTTTGACACAAAACGTATTTTATTTTGTTGATTATTTTGATTATTTGTAAATTTATTTTGAATATGCGGTTTTTTTTTTTTTTTTTTTTTTTNGCTTTGTATGCATGAGGTGGATGAATATCCTGGAAGTAGCGTGTGTGTATGCCGTGTCCTTAGTCCTTACCGTTGGATATTATTTTTGGCGTATCAACGAACCAATTTTTGTACTGGTGTCGGTATAACGCTTCGTCATGTATGTGGTCCAATAAAAATGCTTGTGCTCGCGTGTTATTGGCAGCAGATGTTTGAGACTACGGAACATAATTATCAACAGCGAATTTAATCTCCCCATCACGAGGGACCTACCTAAATGATCGCCGTTTTCTGATGTGCACATTGTAGATNCAACAGCGAATTTAATCTCCCCATCACGAGGGACCTACCTAAATGATCGCCGTTTTCTGATGTGCACATTGTAGATCATGAAACACTTCCTGTGCACGTACCGTATAGTCTATTCACGTTCACGCCCAACCTTTCTGAAGCCTTGATTAAGTTCTACTTCCAGGATATTCTTCCGCCTCATGCTAACAAAGCTAGAATCAAGTCTTAGAAAATTAAACCAAAGGGAAAACGCACCGCATTCGTGCGCAAGTACTTTAATAATATTTTGCATTATAACTAATTTCTTACTAGGCATTACAAACATATTTTCTCCCTGTTTTTATTAATAATTATTAATGAGTGTATACTATAATTAACTGACAAAATATAAGTGATAGTTAAATTTAACCAAAAGTAAGATTCTTTTATGTTGACAGAAGTATAAAGCGCTTGTGATACCTGCCATTTTTAGTAAACTGAAAAATCATCCCATGTATGGCGTGTTTGGTGTAAAGTTTTGATCAGAAAATTGTGAAGATACCGCGAACAAACTATATTTACGACACTGTGACTGAAGAGGTTAATAAGGCAGATATGTATGAGAGTGTGTCTTCTGTAGGTTTTCTATATTTGTAGAACAATACAAATGAATTAGTCAGTTTTAACAAAACTTTAGTTTGATATGTGTAAAACTAATGTTGCTTGCAAGTGCTGCAAACTTCAATTTTATTACAAACATTGAGCTACATACACAAAATTGTATGTTTTCTAAAATAATGTGTTGTAAATATACAAGATTTTAGCTGTATGGTGTTACAGGAAAATAATTGGCAACTTGTTTCCATAGAATAGTCGGGACGAAATACAGAAATGTCGTACTTCGTACGGAGTTTTGTCGCAAAGTTTTAGACAAAACTCCGTACACAGTAAAACATTTCTGTGCCTTTTACCTACTATTCTTTGGAAACCAGCAGCCAATTATTTGGGAAGTAATCGGGGAGTGGATAGTAAACCCCAGAACACGTAATATCCCTATGAACATACTGTATGTCCTGAAGTAGATAGTTTGAGTTGCAGACCTTCCAACATTGTACCACACATATTGATAATAGTCTATCTCTTACGAGGTGTGTGTGTGTGTGTGTTAATGTGATCAGCTGGATTGGTGCGAGTGTTATTACCTGTCCCTTTGCACTAACAGCCTACTGACGTCGAATGCCATGTGCTTAGAACCCCGGATCTCAACCCACTGGACTATTACCTGTGAGGGCATCTCAAGACTTATTATTATTATTTATGCAACTCCAGTTGCGGACATAGCAGTGCTTCTCCAGCGAGTGGATCAATGTTGCCAGCATATATGTACAATTCCTGGAGCATGTGTCAGGCAATCAACGACACGGCGTGTTGAGGCGTTCATTCCGGCACAAGGTGTGGACATTTTGAGCACTTCTTGTAGAGTGACTTGTCACTACTGGTACACGAACACGACTACAGTTACTGGAAGTGGAATTTGTTGGGAACATAATTACGAACACATCCAGTACAACATTGGAAGTTCTGTAACTCGGAAACTACCGACTTCAGGACATATATTCATATGGATATTTTGTGTTTTGGGGTTTACTATCCACTCCCCGATTACCTTCCACATACATATTGGGTCCACATACATATTGGGGAACAATCTTTAGCGTTTATGCCGCAAAGAAGGGCAATTACAACCTACCGCTTAAAGAGATTTCATTGAATGTTTCTAATCAAGCTGAAATTTGAAAATGTAGGGATTATATCATAATTATGTTTGCTTAAGGAAGAATGTTTTCCCTAGAAATGCCAAGAAATTAGGCAATAATTACATCAGAAATCAACACCGTACTCAAGAAATAAAACTTTTAACTTTTTTTGTAAAATAAATCCTTGCTTATAATTGGCTTACTCCTAGAAACCAGTCATGGTGGCAAACGACAGTGATTTTTAAATAAATGCGCATGGTGCAGTTCTACTGTGATGTCCCAGGTGCGTGGCATAGCATGCTCATGTTGAGCTTATTTTAGTTCACGCAGCTTAACAATATAAGCCAGCACTTACTTTTTAAACCACCAATATACATAGTTTCAACAGTATTTAGCAGCAAAATGCATTTCTTTATAGTATTAATCTACAGATACATATAACCAGAGTTTATTCACAACATTAAAACCTGTCTTTCATCAAACCAGTGCCACCTCTGCATAGCCACACGGACTTCTCAGCCTGTACTCTCAGTAATATCCTGGGTTCATTGCGATCTATCATCCCCTTAGTCACACCACACTCGCATTTTGCTTAAAGAACGCCACGAAGACCCTTGCCATCCACGCAAGTCGCATAAACGTTCTCTGGCCGCGATGTATCTTTCTCGTCGCCTCGAAGTCTGCTGTCATCACGAACTCTGCCCACAGTCGGTGTAAGACACGTTACCTGCCATCCTAGAGGTTCCAGGCAGTGTGTGTAACTGACACGATCTTTTCCAGCCTATTATTCACGCCACCAGTGGCTCTTAATAAAGACCACATATAAATACTTCCGTGATTGAAAGCTCTTCCGTGGAATTCTGAAGGGGAAAAAAGTTACGAAAGCCTTCCTGTATTGGGAATTCCAAAATCCTTCCGGTGTAGGGATTCCGTAAATCGCTGTCACTTGAGGAATATTTATTCTGTAACGTTTTGATGCATATAAATTTCACTACCTTATCGAAAATGATTAAACATGCTATGGGGAAATATAAACGTTACCTTGGGGTTTCGTACCCCTCGTAGAGGAAAAGTTTTCCTATTAGAATTTGATTGCTAACGCCTGTGAATAAACATCAGCATGTTGGACAGTTCCGTTACATGCAAAAGCTCATAATTAGAGCCAAATAGCGTTAAACATGGAAAATGGTTCCATTTGAAACACTGGCAGTCGACCGTACAGTGGTTGTCGGGTTCACTTCGTATAACGTTGTAAAATGGCGGGTAATTGTAACAGATGTATTCTGGTAAGTTGAAATATTTATATTGCGAAGCAAAAATGATGATCAATTTGAAACTTAAGCTAGCTCTTTAACTTAACAGTGCAGTTTTAAGTGTACAGAAGATTACTTTGTTTCTGAAATATGGAGTACTTGCACGTGGCGATACGCTTGATTTTAGTTTGCTATTATAACCTCATCTGCCCCAATACTTTGACACAAAACATATTTTATTTTGTTGATTATTTTGATTATTTGTAAATTTATTTTGAATATGCGGTTTTTTTTTTTTTAGAGATTCTTGTTCAGCACGATTAACTGTAACAATATTATTCAAATATAATATTTCTGTTAAGACTATGTAAACCAAACAATGTAAATAATGCTGACTGTCCCAATATATTTTTTTATGTATAACCACTGTCCAGATATTTTTGTTATGTATAAACACTGTCCCGATATTTTTTTGACGTGTAAATTGTGTAGAATTTCAATATTTTTTATCTAATTGGTGTAGTTTACTACATTAACAGGTTATGTATGTATTTATGGTAAAAGTCTGTACTAACAAACACCTAGAATAATTCATTCTAGTTTTATGTACGAAATAGCTACAGATTAAAGTAGAAACATGAACTAGTATTACTGTCCCAATATTATTTGTATTCACTGTACCTATTTTGGATGCATGGTTGACCTCAACTGCCCCCCGCAAGTATACAGTATAGGCCGAATTAAAAAACTTAGTGAGGTGAATCCTTGTGCAAAATGAAATGGAAAATATTTAGGACACTTTCTACCTAAATGTTATATTAAGGGAGGTAAAAGCCCTTGGAAATCGAGGTTTTTAAACTGTAGTTTTGCAAAATACCGGAAACTAAGTGACGCCAAATAAAACATCTCAGAACATTTTTATGTTATCGGAATCTTCTACCTAGGAGCAAACTCTCATTACTGCTTCGCACCGTAATGAAAAGAACAGGGCTGGCCACCCTCTTATTGCAAACAACTTATTTTAGCGTCATAATTTATGCAAGTCTAATGCTGGTTAATTCAGCAGTCTGGCATACTTAACAAAAATGGCCCACTTGTTGAAACTCCCCAGGATTCACCATTTTCGTGTAAAAGGCACACACAACTTTTGGTAGCAGCGATACAGATCCAGGCGCGTAGGCAATACCAATACTTCTTGCAGGGAATCACACACAGACTGTCACCAGATCACAGGCGGCTTCAGTACCTATTGCAAGCTTATAAATGTACGATACGTGGTCGCATTAAGTGTTATAAATGCCCTCCGCCATTGTAAGTGCAGTGGGCCCAGCAGCATGCCACTGATAATGCACGCCTTTACACTAGCTACAGTCACCCAGTCCTCACTCTTTAGTTACACTTATACTATCAAAATATCCTCTGCCGTGCATCACCATCATTCCAAATGTCTGTCACGCACATAGTTCCACTTGCCACATTCCAGCAGGTCAGTCGCTCTCTCAACTCTCCTGACGCTCTCGGACTGCACTTCTGGTCACTGCTCCGTCGCCCGTCGTTCCTACGGCATACACGCCTGATACCAATGACCGTACAAGGCTTCAAGACTCTGAGACACGCAGCAGCTAGTAAAAGACTTATCTGGACTTCGTGTAGAAAATCAAGCCATGGCATCTGTGGGCCTAAACAACCACAAAACCATAGTAACATGTCAGGGAAATCAGTCTTGTATTAATAAAGCGACGTTGAAGTTAGGCGCGTCAATGCCGAGAGTTGGAAATAATACATACAAATGAATGCACATATTCAATTTTCCAAACAAAGGTAGGGTTATTCAGTACCAAAATAAAAGCAGTGTTGTACATTCTGCACTATACACTACAATAAAGTAGTACCTCAAGTCCCCTTAACTTCATCAGTTTAGTAATACAAGATTGCTTTTCCGGACATTTTTTTACTAGGATTTTCTGGTTATTTAAGACCGCAGATGCTGTGGCTGTATTTTCTGCACGAAGTTCAGATACACCTTGAATAGCTGAGCTGACTTGGCCCAGAATATTTCTCGCACCACGTGTCGCGGGGGTTAGAAATTATACGCAACGACTCCAAATTAATGGTATCCCGATGACGTTATCGCAGCCGAAGTTAGTGTATTAGGACTCAGGTCCGTGACCAAATTAGTAAAACGGGGTCCACAGCTTTTCCCCCTACCCTCCCGGAAAAACAGCATAATTTTTAGGTTGTTAAGCATACTTTCCCAGAATTTGTACGTGTTCGTATTTTCGTCTATTACTACGCGAAGGCATTCACTATCGTGATTCATTATCGTGTTGTTCACATGTTACTATTTTCAAAGCTTTGTTTTCGATAATACATTTTACCGGTCACAGACAGCAGATAAGTCACAAAGGTCGTTACTTTCACTCTGTAAAACAGGTAAGAAAGTTGCACCTTCATCCTTATCTTCCTATACGCTTCCGTGCGCATCTTAAGGGCGTTGGCCACGGAAAAAATGTTATTTTATATTTCTACCACACTGTTCAACTTGTAGACGTTAACTGTGACTACCTTTTCCTCAGCTAAATTATTTTTAGATCGCATGGTTTTTGCAAAATGACAAGTCAAAATCATAATTTTACGGTTTTAGTATGGTACAAATAATGAAAACCGCCTTACGTACAGAAATAAGATAATTTACACTGAAAGAAGATGCCAAGAGCTACTTCAAGACATCTATACAATTTTACAAGGAAATGTTTTTGCAATTTTAAATAAATTGTTGAAAATAAGGAAATTCTTGCATATTTTTTATTTTTGGCTGCCTCTAAATTTTTAGAAAATAAATTTTGCTAAGTATACCTTAAAATATACTAAGACAAGATTTTCATTTGTCCTTTTTAAATTTTCTGCAAATAGTTGGTTTATTTTATTTGTAAATTACAAAAACATTAAAATTTTGACTTTGACGTGTCATTTTGCAAAAACAATTCAGTCTAAAAATATTTTATCTGAGCATAAGTTAGTCACCGATAATGCCTACAAGCTGAATAATACATAGTTGAAATTTAAAATAATACATTTTTCCGTGGACCACGCCCTTAACAGCGCGAATGAATGCTAGTCTGTGCAGGTTGTCACCCACCCAGCTTCCTGCAACATGCCTCATAGATACTGCAACTAAACGCCAGCCAGGGTGGAAGTCTCTCACTGGTGGAAAGAGAGGGGGGAAAAAAAGGAGGGGTTAACTTGGTTGCTGTGGTTCTGCACCACGTATATAATATGGTGAAATTTCGTAACTACTTACATAGTAAAATTACAGATATCTCATTATTATTATACGTCTTACAAACGCCATGCCACTGTTTTTTTACTCTTTAAATTTGTAATTTACACTTAATAAAGCCGTTCACTCATGCATTTCGAGCGTAATATTATACGTACGTATGAATTTTTAAAATTTTTACGATAAATTGCCGAAGTATTTTCTTGCAGCTCAAGAACACAAAATTAGTTTGACGCATTGCCGATATGTCGACTAGATAAAATCACTTATATGAGGAAGCGAGGTGGTTTTCAGACTCAGGACTTTGTTGCGAAATAATTTATACAAATTATAAAACTCAACGTATCTCTGTCTGTCTGTCTGTCTGTCTGTGTCGGTCCGTCTGTCTGTCCGTCTCTGTCTGTCTGTCTGTCTGTCCATCACTCTAGCTAGAACCACTTATGCGATTTACGTGTTTTTTTTTAATTCATAGCTATGTTCTCTGGCCAGGTTGTAGTATATATTTTGTTACGTAAAGTAATATAAGGAATAAGCAGTGACGATAATAGTGAATCAAGTCGGAAAATAGTTTGCCACCAGCGCGCTCTCTTGCAATACGCTGTCTAAACCGTTAAAGATGGAACAGTATCATGTAGTAAATAATTGTGTAGAATGAAAATATCTATAAAAAAAA
>NQII01001751.1:463767-565450 GCA_002778355.1 Clitarchus hookeri | reverse complement strand
CAAGGTAACTTGGCAGGATGATTATTCCGATGGTTTGTCAGTGCCTTCCGCGGGATGGATGAGAATGGAGCAGCGCCGGAATGCAAGGCCGGGGGAAACGGGAGATTCCCGAGAAAACCCGCCGAACAGCGGCATCGTCCGGCACGATTCCTACATGCTAAAATCCGGGAGTGACCCGGCCGGGGATTGAGCCCGGTTTGCCTTGGTGGGAGGCGAGCAGGCTAACCGCTCAGCCACCGCGACCCCTAGGGAAGGGAATAGCCGTATTGTATATTCGTGCATACCTTAAAACTAGGGAATGTCTTATGACAGTACATGGTTTAATGACTACGGAAAATCTATAGAAATGAAAGCAAATGACACGCGTTTGCGTAGTAACAAGAGGTTTTCACATACTTATTTGTTTTGTATATCGCACTTCGTACTACACTCTGCTGGAGAAGTTTGTTTTGCCTAATGGTGGACATATGAGAAAAAAAAAGAGAAAAAATATTCTTTGTTCAGCCTGAAATAAATATGGAATATTGCTAATTCAATGCAAAAATAATATTTGTAAATCCCCATTATTTTTTGTGGAGTCCTTTTACCTCTGTAATAAGCCTGACGTCCTTTAGTAATCGAATCCACAAAATCAGTAGTCTCTTTATGACCTACAGCGTGTCACCTTTGAAGGGATTCGTAATACTATTGAATATGTGCCAAAAATTATTTATTTTACGAGCTTATTTTGCTTTGTAATATATATATGCCATTCTTGCACTACGAGTATTTACGCTAAAAAGATAGAAAGGTAGCTAGAAAAAAATCAAGTCGTAATTAAAATAATAATAATTTCCATGTAAAATTTAAAGTTTGTAACTGTGGTTTCGTTTATAAATGTTTATAATTGATTTTCACTTAATTTAAAATATGGTTGTCCAGATATAATAAAGAGCGCACGGGAGGTGGTGATGAACGGTGTAACGTCATCACCACGTATTTATAATACAAGGTCAACATCTGCGTTTGTGACGCAACTGATAAACATCTGTTTTTGACGTTAGGCTATGATAGCGTCACTCGCCAGACGAGTGCTAATTGACTGGAATCAAAGCCGGAGTTTTTTTTTATTTAGAAAGGAAGGGATACATTTTCCGTTCTCACACAGGGTAGACATTTCGGAGATAACATACATTCTTAACTGTGTGACGTAATGAAAATGTCGAGCAAGATTTTGTGCCATTGTGTTGATGTGTTTAAGTCGGAGTGTAAATGTACTTGGTACTTGAGAGTCGGGCCAGAGACTCGTCTGCCTGGAAGCATAAATATGCGAAGAAATCTTTTAAAATAAAATTTTATCCCTACCGTGTTCCTCTATTTGTAATGCGGTAAGGTCGCATTGTTCTCATTCTAAAGATAGCGGACATCAAAGGCCTAACAGCCGTTGCGAACGTCTATTATAATTGTGAGCTGTGTGCATTGACATGATAAATTACAGTTTAAAGATATTTTAACTAAAAGAGAGAGCCCCAAAGTAATTTTTTTTATTGAATATGAGCAACGAGACTTCGAGAATGTTATGAATTTGTCAAACAGAACATTTCATTGATTGTACTTAGCCCTTTGAAATGTTTTACATATTTTAAAGTAAATCGCGTCACATTATCAAATTGTCATGAAGAGTTATTCTTAGTTTATTATAATTTTAGTACCCATACTAGTCGTACACGCTTTAGGTTTTAAATTACATAATTATGTATTTTAGTCTACACATTATTCCAGTTTGAAAGTTTCATGTCCACATAATTTCAGTGTTATGTAGGTTTTCCCCTTATTATTTTTTTTAACGGTGTTGAATCAATGTGAGTTGTGTAACTAGCTGAGCAAAGTACGGAATTTATATTTATTTTTCACGGTTATTCATTTTGTTATTAATAAACACACTGCACACCAACATCCTATCATCAGACAAGAATATAGCATTACAGAAAGAAAGTGGCATTCAAACGTGTTGGCGGAGTAATTTCACCGCAAGCAGGAGTAGTGTTTCACTACACATATAAGTTAAAATTGAATTTTCGGAATTTTTTTTTAGATTTCTTCTAAGCACATTGATAACATGTATGGAGAGAATAATTAGGGGTATTTTTGAAATGATCTCTTAGAAAAAAGAATTAATATGGCGAATAGTTTGAGCAAGCAAACCTCAGTACCAATTCTAATCAGGCACACAATCAACACTGTAAAAAAATAAGTGTAAATTTACACACAACATTTTTTGGTAATTTNCCAATTCTAATCAGGCACACAATCAACACTGTAAAAAAATAAGTGTAAATTTACACACAACATTTTTTGGTAATTTTAAATTTTGTCTGTTAAACTACCAAGTTACAAAACTGAGTAAACTGACATGAAAATTGTAAAGGTGCACATACAGAGTATGTGAATTAACATGACGCAGTTGTAAAAGAACATATGCTGGCGGTAAAATTGCTTAGTAAAACAGAGAAAAAAGTACAGCAATCGTTTAGTTACAATTACAGTGAATCTGCGATTTTACTTTTTTTGTAAGTGAGAAAATACACTTACACGGTGGTGAAAGTACACNTTACAATTACAGTGAATCTGCGATTTTACTTTTTTTGTAAGTGAGAAAATACACTTACACGGTGGTGAAAGTACACTTGCGATGTCTGTGTAACTTAAATTGCCGTGGAGAGAAAATACACGAATGTTGCAGTTTATTTTCTGCTACATAGTAATTTTACACCACTGTAAATGTTATTTTACTAATTTGTAGGATAAATTTACTTGGACTTGAAGTAAAAAAAAAATTGACAAATGTAGGTGTAAAATTACACAGATGTCAGTGTATACATTGCTGCAACATATATTTAGTGTAAAATTACACAATTTTTTTTTACAGTGAAACTATCACACCCGAGGAAAGTGTTTCGGTGGAGTTAATGAGATAGCATTTAATAATCAGGACACACAAAGTAACACTGCCGTGGAACTGTACGGCATAGAGGGTACGATGAAACAATTAATGAGAATGGTGCAATAAATGGAGTAAAAGTTAGGAAAAAATTCAAACCAGTTGAAACAGCAATCGGGACAGAATTCACACCGGGTAGAACATAGCCTAGGAGGCTTGCACCTGGACTTCACTGAAATGGAAACCGAGATGAAAACTGAGGTAAACAAAACTAATAGTCTATCAAGTATCAACGTTGCCATTTCTACAGTAGAAGCTAAAATAGAGTAGACGGCAGTATAACAGAAAACACACAGTGTTCAGAGGTTAGAAGGTGCCATGGGAAGGCACAAACTAGAACAGGAACAGAGCAGTTCAACTATTAACAGCCCAGTTTCACTAATTTATATCAGACAATACACACGCACCTACACGTAAGTTTCACTATTTTATTAGTTAGAAACCAAGAATCGTAGCGTAGCTCACAACAGCGTATGCATCAGCTAGTTTTTAGTTCCACCGATAGATGGCGCATAGTTGCAAAAGTCGGTAAAACAGAATATGGGCGCACATTTTGAATAGTTCGATACTAAATCGGTATAATTTGACTATCCATTGTATCGTTTTTATATAGTGTAAACATTGTATAATAATATACAAATCATCCATTTGAAATCTAGGCCTTCACTCGTCGGGTTTCACGCCCTCTCGTCCACCGTCTCGCAATCTCCCGTCGTCGTCCGTCCTCTTCACCGATGTCCCTCACCGCACCCGACTTCGCCCGGTCACCGCACTCAGCAAAATATTCCTACCCAAGACTCCCGACCCTCGGCCGCTGCGATATTTGTCGGGTCGCTGGCTTCTCTAGCAGGGGGAAGAGGGGCTGTAACTGTGACTCCAGCCAGGTCATCTGTCAATCATCCCCTCTGCTGCCGGCCGCCCGGAGCAGATCGCCTTGGCGAGAAGGGAGGGTCGAGGTGGCTCAGCCTCTCTCCGGCCCGCGCGCATAACACTATGTGCGTGTAATGTTGGGATTCGAGTTCTTGCTGATGTGTCAGTGTCCTGCCAAGGTGTGGCTCCAGGAACAGGTATTTGGACCCAGATAAGGACTCGCACGGCAGATCTGAGTGAGGCATGGACATTTGCGGACATGTACAGCCGCACGAAGCGATTAGTAAATAAAGCGCTCTAATGATATATATTAGGGTGGTCCTTATTTTTTGACTTTTAAAAAACTACCGCGGCACCCTGTCATATGATTCTCTACCCTAAAATATTAACTAGTTTTTTTATATTTAATTTTTGGGAAGGTTTTAGAGGTGGCTACCATCAGCCAAAAAAAAAAAAAAAAAAAAAAAAAAAACCATTGTATAGTTACTTTGGCCACGAATCCGGCTTATTGACTCCAGCATGTGTATAAGCCTATTTTAAAGTGAAATAGCATGAAGAGAGACTCACTCTAGTCAATCCCCTCACCTACTCTTTTCCTGTGCCTACGCGTCAAGGTTGAGTCCCGCCCCTCCGGCCCGCACTTCAGTTGGAATTCAGCTATTAGCGAGAGGACGCGAATTTTTTCCTCAAACTGTACGTACTTGTTTCGACTTGTCATGGCGTCCGCAAAGTGGCGTGAGTTTACTAACTACAAATAAAACGAACATTTGGCTTATAGGCCAGTCACAACCAAATCTGAATCAGTCAAAGTTGCCTTCAATTGGTGAAGTATTAAGTTTATTTTTTTTACTACAAAAGGGAAGAAAAGATATCCATTCGTGATTCTGCGACTGTGGTTGCATGTGAAGTGATAAATTTGTGGGAAAAAGCTGGTATATCAACGAAATTGAAAGAAAAAAAAACACGTGATCAGTAAAATTGAACAACACTTCAAAAAGTGGCAGAATCTGAAAAAAAAAGATAAAGAGCACAAGGAAAAACGTTTGGAAGCATTAAAGAAGAAAGAACAAGATTGGCAAAAAAAAAAATTACAAGATTTGTTTGATATTGCTCACTCTGAAGCTAAGTATTATGTCTATAGAAGAGGATAAGCAGTTTTTATTAGCACAACGAAAAAAAGGTCACTAGGGTTTAATTGGTTCAGTTGATAAAAAAAAGCTTAAGCAAAAGTGAGGAATCCAAACAGAAAGCAGAACGTCTTCAAAAATTACGTGAATTTGAAAACAGAAGTATCTCGGCTTTGACAGAAAAGTGCTTACTTTCTTCTTCTACCACCAGGGAAGAAACAGCTGTATCTTATTTCGAAATCTTACCAGAATCTTCAGCAGAGCAACCACCACAAAAGCGAGCTCGAAAAGACATAATTAATAGCCACTTAGCTGTTAGCTAGCCTTGACGTCTCTAAAATTAAGTGACAGAAAAGCACCTGTGATCGTAGTATTTACTTTGAAAAGTGCAGGATGTGACCCTTTAGAGTTTAATGTTAATAGATCTTCTATTCGTCGACAACGTTTGAAAAATCGAAAAGCAATAGCAGAGTCTCTCAAAAGCGAGTTCAAACCTGATTTGCCATTAACGATTCATTGGGAAGGCAAGTTAATTTAAGATTATTATTGGACATGAAACTGTAGATCGTCTGTCAATTTTGGTATCAGGACATGGGGTCGATGAGCTTCTAGCGGTTCCAAAATTGGAACGTGGAACAGGCGAAGCATGTGCGCCAGCTGTCTTTGAAACAATAAATTCACGGGGCTTGAGCGATAAAGTAAAATGTTTATGTTTTGACACTACAGCTGTAAACATCGGTTTAAGAAATGGAGCTTGTGTTCTTCTGGAACAAAAAATGGAGAAAGATATGCTTTGGCTTGCTTGTTGACACCATGTATTGGAAATTATGTTAGAAGCTGTAGTGTGTCTACCACTCGGACCGTCTAGTGGTCCCGATATTCAATTGTTTAAAAGGTTTAAGAACAACTGGAACGAAATTGACCAAAGCGTTTATAAAACAATAATTTCTGATATCACGTCCTCAAATATCGTAAAAATTGTTGCAACAGACATGATTTCATTCGCTCAGAATTAACTTAAATTATATCAACATCGAAATGACTACAAAGAGTTATAATTATTTACTTAGGAGGAGTTCCTGAAAAAAAAAATGGTATTTCATTTAGGAGGCCTGCTGGTCTTCACCGTACTAGATGGATGGCGAAAGCTATGTATTGCTTGAAGATTTTCCTATTTAAACATCAGTTTAAACTAACGAAAAAGGAAGAAAAAGTCGTGAAAGATATTTTTGTATTTTCAGTCATGATATACATAAAATACTAGTTTCAAGCCCCTGCCGGATGGTCAGCACCAAGAAACGACTTACAATTATTGAAAGACCTTACAGCTTTTCGAAGTATAAACCAAACGATGGCCAATGTTGTCATAAAAATGTACTGGGTCATTTATGTTATTAGCGGAAGAGCTGGTATCTTTTGCTTTTTTCGACGACGGACTATCACTTCAGGATAAGAAAAAACTGGTAGATGCACTAAAAATCGAAGGTGTAGAGGATTGTCCAAAAAGAAAAAGCTTTGATGTCAAACACATCACCGAAAAAAAAAACATCGAAGATTTTGTGACTAGCAACTCCTTACGATTTTTTCCAGATACTGGGTATCTCATCACAGTTTTTGAATAAAGATGTTTAAACTTGGGAGGATGACGTCGATTTTGAGGCTGCGAAGAAAATCGTTCATTCTATGAGGGTAGTAAATGATATTGCTGAGCGTGGTGTTGCTTTAATGGAGGAATTTAATAAGCTGATAACAACAGATGAAAAGCAAACGCAACATTTGCTTTTGTTGGTAAAAGAGTATAGGAATAAATACCCTGATACACAAATCAACCCTTGTATCCTGATTATAAATTATTTTAATATTAAGAGGTACCTTAATTTGTAATCTAAACAATAATTTAGCATGCTAAATGTTTTAGATTAATAAATACAAATTAGTGATTAATACAGTCTTTATATATATTTTAAAATTCAAACCCATTTAGCGACCCCTAAATATTGTTACAAAATTGTGAAAAAAATACCGAAATAGTTTCTTAGAGTAGAAAATCAAATGAGATGGTACCCCGTCAAAAAAAAAAAGAACCATATAAGGACCACCCTAATATATATTTATATATATATAGATTTGTACGTGTATATATAAAGGGAAAACTGGTATACCAGCCTCAGCCATTGGTCCTAGAAATACGAAATTTGGAGGAAACATTCTTTATGTAATGTAGGCAGCCACTAAGGGGGTGAAACGGGGGTTCAAAGTTTGAACGGAGAAAAAATATTTGATGGTCCTATTAACTCTAAACTTCGTGACAGTACTATAAAAATAAATAATTAAACAAATGGTTAACAGCTTCTTAGAAATAAACCAATAGTAAAACTTCGTAAAACTATTCTAAGTAGTAAAGCTTTGAATAGGAATCCGCAGGGCATAAAGAGTAGCAAAAGTTTAATGGGTGGTGTGGCAGTGTGACTTACAGGAGATTTTCGCCAAACTTTACCAGTGGTGCCGGGAGGAACGCTTGTGCCGATGAAATCAAGGCGTGCCTCAAGATATCTTCTTTTGTGGCCGTCTGTTAATGTGCTAAAACTTACCAAAACTATGAGAGTACATTTGAGAGATGAAGTGTGTGCCGGTGCATTTCCAGACTTCCTGCCCAAAGTAGGAAACTGTGATTATCCAGAAACAGGTGGCATGATAGCTATCCCGGACAAGTTGTGAAGTATAGTGACTACAGTTCAGGAGCTGATAGCAAACATTTGTCTAGACGTTTCCCAGATACAGGCAAGCCTATGGAACGGTTGTATGAAATATACATTTTGACCCCAATAAACGACCAAGCAGCGGTCATCAATGACATTTTGTTGAAATCATACGAATGGGAAGAAATGGTATACAATTCAACAGACACGGTGGTAAATACAGACGAGGCACTTCATTACCCAGTGCAATTTTTGAACACTGTAAATCCACCGGAACTTCCATGCCATAGGCTTATACTGCGTGTGCGCACGCCTGT
The DNA here is from genome assembly GCA_002778355.1 of Clitarchus hookeri. Lineage (NCBI taxonomy): Eukaryota > Metazoa > Arthropoda > Insecta > Phasmatodea > Phasmatidae > Clitarchus > Clitarchus hookeri. The sequence goes on along the minus strand of NQII01001751.1, from coordinate 557,457 downwards.
AATGTTCCTCAGACTTTTAATTAAAGCCATCGAACTCTGCAATGGCACTAGGCTGCAAGTCAAAGCTCTACGTCGCAATGTAGTCGAGGCCAATATTTTAAATGGATCGGCTCAGGGAGAAACAGTGTCTGTGCCGCGTATTCCATTGTTTCCCAGTGACCTCACTTTTGAATACAACAAGAGACTGCAGTTTCCCCACAAAGTGTGCTTCGCAATGACGATGAATAATTCTCAGGGGCAAACTCTCAAATTCGCAGGAGTTGCCTTGAGACTGGATTATTTCTCCCATGGTCAAGTTTACTTGGCGTGCTCACATGTAAACTCACCCCTCAGCCTGGTTGTTTTGGTGCCACCTTTTACAATGGCAAATATACTGTCTACAAAGAAGTATTGTAAAAAGCCTAAATTACATGTTGACATGGCCAATTACAAATAACTCCGAACTAAACAACCACAATTATATTATTTTTGGCCTTGCATTTCATTCCACTTTCTGTTATAAAATATGTATTCTATTTCAAAGACATACCATACCTACTTAATATTTAAAAAATATTATCACGGAAACTTGAATTCCACGCAAACAAGTAGCGGGCAAAAGTTAGTCACGCGTGTGTGATATACACTGAAGAGCCAAAAAAACTGGTACACCTGCATAGTGTCGTGTAGGGCCCCCGCGAGCACGCAGAAGTGCCGCAAGACGACGTGGCATGGACTTGACTAATGTCTGAAGGTTTGCAGGAGGCATTGAAATCTGCGCCAATTTGAGAAAGTGTTGCACGTGTGTCACGTTTAATGATTCTCGTCAGTCGTCGTTTGCTCCGTTCGTTGACGATCTTTTTCCGGCCGCAGCGATGTCGAAGATTTGATGTTTTACCGGATTCCCGATATTCACGGTACACTCGTGAAGTGGTCGTACGCAAAAATCCAAATTTTATCGCTACCTCGGAGATGCTATGTCCCATCTCTCGTGCGCCGACTATAACACCACGTTCAAACTCACTTAAATCTTGATAACCTGCCATTGTAGCAGCAGTAACCGATCTGGCAACTTTTCCAGACGCTTGTTGTCTTATATAGGCGCTGCTTACCGCATCGCGTTACTCTGATTGGTTCCATACCTCTGTTATTTGCATACGCACGCCTATACCAGTTTTTTTTGGCTCTCCAATGTATATACAGTAGCTCGAAGAAGTATTTGGACACACCTATTGTTTATTGTAGTTCGTTGAATAACCGTATATAGCGAATGAAGATAATATAAATCCCTTCCTCTGATGAGTGGATTATCTACGTACTGTATTTTCTTCGCTTCTCTGATGTTAGAAAAGTGTGCGAAAGTGTGCCAACGCCGCAGTCAATAAAGTATATGCACACCTCCCCGTCCTTGAACGATTGGGCCAATCAACGCCATCCTTTAGTTTCCGGGTCTCAAACCAACTCATTGGGGTAAGATAATGTACAGTGAAATACATTGTCAAAGTGTGAGAGACACATCACCCATGAGTCCGAAGCAAAATAACTGTCTCCAGCTGTGAGACAGGAGATCATGCGGCTACAATCTGAAGGCCGGAGTTATCTCGTAATTGCAGGAATGCCGTCGCTGTGCTTCTCCTGTGTGAGGTACATCATAAAGAGATCCAAAGAGCCCGGAATTGCAGACAACAAATCGCTACTAGGGAGGCCAAGAGCACTAACTTACATAGAACGGCTGTACATCGTTCGGAAAGTCACTAAAACACCATCTGTGTCACCTCCTTTGTTGCTGACACTGCATCGAGGTCGGACAAACAGGTCAGTGCCCAAACAATAAGGAACACATTGTATTCCACCGGCCTCCATGGCAGAGTCACCAGAAAGAAACCGTTTATTAACGAGAGAAGTCTGCAAAAGCGCTTAGTGTACCAAAACCTATCTTGAAAAACCTCCGGAATTTTGGAACACTGTACTCTTTTCAGATGAATGCAAGTTTAATATATTTATCTCTGATGGGAAACCTTACGTGTCGCGCAAGCGAAACACACAATTACGAAGACAACATGTTTAACCGCCGGGTCATGTGATGGTTTGAGGATGCGTGGCCTCCACAGGCGTCGGAAATATGGTTTTCATCGATGGTACTATGAACGCTCTGATGTACATTGATGTATTGCGCCATAATTTACCGGGCGGTGTTCATAAGTTAGGTCTCGAGGGTACCTTTTATTTCCAGGTTGTTCACGGTAAAGTGAGCACTTTTGAAATCAACCTTTGCAAAATAGCATTACCCCTACCTGTGTAAAAATTAAACGGGTGAATTGACGGGCGTACGCTTACTAAAATTGGCAATAAAGGAGGGAACGTACTTCCATGTTTTAACGTTGAATTAAACGCGTTAAGCAAACGTTTGTAATAACTAAAATTATATCTAAGTTCTGTTTTTTTCATGCATGTAAGTGTAGGAATTATAGACTTATTAAAATATGTATAATAATTTTAAATTTTCACTTTACCGGTGCAGGAGTAAATTAATTAAGCCCATGGGAATGTTAATTTTATTTATGGTGGAAGGATAACACAATGAGCATACAAATATATATTTAACAGAGCTCTCAAAAGTGCTCAGTTTACCGTTAATGGCCCATAATTATTCTTTGCAGCATTTATTTCATTCATAGCAAATTTTTACTTTGTGTTGGCCACAATAGTAACAGTACCCATCTAAATACCGCGGAAAGTATAAAATATTGCAGAAATCATATGTGTAAGAATACTTTTCCGCAAGTAGTTAAAAGTGGACCTACAGTGATTTTTCGCTACCGAATTTTAGCTCAGTCCTCTAAACAGCAGTCTACATTTCTCGGTAATATAGAATATTCGTGATTAATTCATGAAAATCGAATATACATTTTTTTTTCAGCCTAGGGCGGAGGAAGAAATGATTGGGAGTTGAGGTCTTAACCACCCCCCTCCCCCTTCTTGTGTACGGCCGTGCGTGGCGTAAGTAACTTGGACAGTTTCTTAGATGTGCTGCGCGGCAGCAATTTATATGTAAATTATGGGCAGACGCTGCTCTAGAACACGAAGGGAAAATAAAATCCCGTATTTCGTGGAAATTCTGTAAGCTGTCCTTCGGCCTCATTAGCATGTCTACCAGACTGCCGCAGGATATTGCTTTTGCGAGCTTTTCTCTTCCGAGGCTTGCCAGCAGTGTAACCCGTCATGTTTCTTCTGTACCACCACCAACGCCAAACTCACAAGAAGTGCTGCTAGATTCACGAGTTTTTCAATAACAAGCTGCAGGCTGTTGGAATGTACGAATTCCAACAAAGCAGCAGTTCTGCACCTGTCACCTTGTAGTTAACCCTTAACTATATAGAATGCCAAGCGTGATACAACATATATACAGGAATTTGTACCTTATGTTATATTTTTATTTCAATATTATATAAAAAAAACCAATCGTTTTGAAAGAAACAAAAAATACATACAAGGCATATAATATAATAATGCATGGAAGGCAATGAAAATGAGAAAACTGAGCAGTTTCGAGCATTATAAATCTTGTGGTGATCAAGAGGATGAAAATAATTGACGAGCACCGATTTGAAGTTTGTCCAAACTGTATAGCTGTTGTATTATACACGACATTTTACGTAGTCGAGGCTTTAAAAACATGCAATAGTCCCATAAATCACGTGGCGAGGTGTCAACTCGTAATATAGCCGGCTATAGGCTGTTCGCGGTAAAATGAGCACTATTGAAAGCCCTGCTTAAGATCTACTTGTATGCACGTTGTGTATTCTTCCGCCGCATGTAACATTAAAATCGCCATGAGCCTCATCACTTTATTGGTGCGTTGGTCAAGTGAAACTGTAAATAATCACTAAAGAAAATATTTTACAAATCTGCTCATTTTTACACTTCGATTCATAAAAAAAAAACAAGTGAAAGAAATAATTTATATTATCACAAGTGGTTACCTATCACTTTCTATTCGACGTTGAGATATGGAACTACTTTCTCTCCATCGTTACCATCTTTACTGGGCGCATGCCACTCAGTGCGCCCGTTAAAACATATGCAGGTAGGAGCAGTGACTTTTTTCGATGGTTGATTTCAAAAGTGCTCACTTTATCGTGAACAGCCTTTAGCAGGAATTACACTCAGATCTGCCGACACTCGTAGTGAACGGATAGAGGGGCGATGGAAGTGGCGCCCCCAATCCCCCACATCGCAGCTCGGACACAAAAAATTAACTGAAAATTATATATATATATATTTTTTTTTTTGTGCCAACTTATCAGACTTTCCACTGCCAACAATATTAAGGGGAGTAGGGAAGTTAACAACGTTAAAAGTGTTCAGAAACGGAAGCTTGCTATCTACCACCACTTTTAATGATTGACAGTCCACTAATAATTCCTCAGTTTTCTGTATTGGCGTGTAATTGTTTATTTTTTATTTTAGGTTGGATGTCGCACGTAATGCCTCGCATCATATTGACAGTTGGGAAATATCCCCTCAGTATGGTTTCCTTTTCAAATGTAAATGTTAAGTAATTTCATGAATAGTCAATAACATTAATAAAAGGAAATAAAATTGAAATTTAAATAAAGGCAAATGTCTTGGAACATAGAATAGTGTCTGCAATGTATAATACAGTAATATGAACCAAACAATACCACGGACGTTTTGAAACATTGTAAGTATTGTCTATTCGCGGTTTCTTCACACTATTTGGATCAAACTTTCGAAAAATCGCATGCATGAGGTGTTTGGTTATTTCTTAATTATGTTATGTATCACAAGCGTTTTATACATGTGTTAACATAAAATGCGACGGTGTCTTATTTTTGGTTAAGTGAAATTTTATTTATATTTTACCTAAAAGTTATATTATTTAATTTATAATTAATATGAATAAAAACAGGGAGGAAATATATGTGTTGGTAATGCTTAGTAAGAAATAGTTCTAATGTAAAATATTATTACACTGGATGCGCACGAATGCGGTGCGTTGTCCCTTTGGGGTAATTTTCTAAGACTCTGTTAAGCTTCATTTACATGGGGCGGAGGAATATACTGGAAGTAGAACTTAAGCAAGACTTCAGAAAAGTTGGGAGTAACAGTGAATGGACTATGAGGTCNCAACCAATTCACCAACTCATAGTTTCGTAACTATAATTTAATTTCTGCATTATCAATAGATAATATTAATTCCAGAACATACCATTTTATATCTCGTTCTCGAGCATGCAATGTCGGGTAAGAGCGTTGTACTCTCCGACAAATGGTTAGTTCAACTCCGTACCTTGCTGGTACGCAGTGACAACCTGTTGTAACATATTCCCATTATTCTGGATTAACTACATAATGTCCACAAGCCTGAAAGAATCATGGGATTGAATTCAATCTATATTTTTATTTGAATCTGTAAAATAGTTTAATTTTTTATATCTTTTCGAAATGTCTTCCTCTGAAGAAGGTATGAGTTTTAGCATGATGAAAATTAGTATTGTCGGATACAACAAGCGTTCATGAAACAAAGGTGGTGAAAGTGCAGGCATCTTACCAAAGACGCAGACAGTTGATCCCGTGGATCCGTCCCTTACTTATTGTCCTTTCACGGTATCTTCACGACCTTTGGAAAAACTTAGGAAAAAATCACACAAGGTTTAATACATCTCCCTGTCTTTAAAATAAATCAAATACAACAGAAATGTAGTACCGTTACATAAATTAAATATTTTGTTTTTGCTAAAATGAAATTTTTCTTTATATGTAGGTATTGCCTATAAACTATATTATTTATTTCGCAGTGTTGCGTTGGAAACGGCTTGTAATAAATATTTTACTCTTAAAAGATAACAGTAGTTATAAAATGGGGGTTCTAGCGAACCTGGCTACTGGCTGCGCAGCCACGACGGCCATCTTGGGTTACGTCACATCGCAACCACCTGCTGTCATTCCTCGTCAGTGGCGGCCATCTTGGATTTCCCTTTACTCCCTCAGGAATTTCCCTTTTTCCTTCTGGAATTTCCCTTCTTTCCCTCCTGCTTTATCATTCCACCTCGGCACTTCACGTTCTTGCATTCCGATTCGTTTTCTCCCGCTCTTGCATTCCGATTCTTTTTCTCCCGCTCTTTCATTTCGATGTTAATGTTTTCTCATGCTCTGTCATTCCTTCGTCACGTAGGTTCTATCCCTCGGGGATTTTCTTATGTTCCTTCCGGTCTCCTTAATATTTCTCTCTTGTTTTTAATTTTTCTCGTTCCCTCTCATTCCTTCCTGCCTACCGTCCCTTCTATCCCTCAAGGGGTTTTCTCATATTTCTTCCAGTCTTCGTTACTTTCTCTGACGCCCCCACTTGATTTTCGCGCCTTCCACCACTGTCAATGTCGTCTGCTGTAGACAGCCATCTTTGATACCCGTCACCAGAGTGTGTGAAGTTCTACAGTTATTGGCTAGGATCACTGGTATCGGCGCGGCCATTTTGTGCATATGAGTTGGTTCACTCGTCGCCAGCAGGGGCGCGCTAGCCTCGGGGAGGTGAGTTCAGCCGACGGCCACCAGGAGCGCTGAGAATTTTTTTTAGGTGTTTCGTAACTAAAAAAAAAAAAAAGGGAGTGCAGGAGGCGTGTGGTTTCGATGCGACCATCCTTGGGTCTCCAGTCCAGTCTTGACCAAACGACCACCATTACATGTGATGTGTTAGGAGATGAAGTGGCGCATATAAGTGCATCGGCCTACGTACTCGCCAGACAATAAACATATAATTGCGAAAAAGGACCGTCATTGCACGGTTATGAGAAGTTATTCTGGCATAGGCTTACACTCTCTCCAGACAATAAACTCCTCGCACAAAAGAACATCAAGTACCGCGCGCGCGCACGTACCCACACCTCTTATATGTGTAAAAGTTACACTTTAATTCCCGCGCCCGCCACCTGACTGCTGGCAGGGGACGAGCTAGCATACTTGCGGTTTTTCACATAATCTTTCTGGATTCGCCTATGCTAATGATGCCAATTGTGAATATGCCAATATCTCACACGTCAATCACCGACACCTGGCTGCGGACATGCGGACAGGCCGGCATACTCGCGGGTTTTATAATATTCTTTCTAGTCTCCTTTCACCTGTTGTCCTGGTGGAGACGAGTCTAGTGCTCTGCCATTTCGCCTAGGTGTCCTCGTATTTCTTCTGGTCTCCTGACATTCTGGTGGGGACGAGTCTCATGCTCTGTCATTCCACCCGTGCGACACAGAGCGAAGTCTTCCCATGCACGCTAGCCTAGAGTCGCACGAGTCAAGTGCATCCTAAGCCTACTTGCAAGCATAGTTGGCTGTAATTTCCGATCCATTTAAGATATAGTCACCAAATTAATAGAATAGACTAGGCCCCCGACGATGAACTGGCCCGCAGGGTCAAACACACCCTAAACCCACTTATAAGCATAGTCGACCGCCATTTACCATCTACCAAAGATATAGTCGTAAAATTCATTACATAGATATCGCCGCCGACAACGAACAGGATGGTAGTTTCGTGTACGCTCTAAGCCCCCGTATAAGCATAGTTGGCTACCATTTCTCACCCACAGGGCCATGGTCACCAAATTCGTAACATAGGCATCATTTCCGACGACGAAAATGACTTATTACTATAAGCGAACATCATCAGTCCGTCACAAGGGCCGGCGGCCCGAATAATCGCTAGCATGGGTAACCCTTGACAACCAGCCATAAAAATAAAGGAGTATACAATTGCAACGATAACAAGACATACATAGTCGCATGTTACATTAAAACATGTACGCGTTAATATAAGTAAACATCGTCAGCCTAGCGCGAGGGCCGGGTAAACAGAGTATAAAATATATGAAACCATCCTGTACATGCAAAATCAGTCGCGTAACAAACAATAAAGGACTGGTATATACACAAGTACATCACGAGCATAATGTCACAAGTCTCTCTCTCTCTCTCTCTCTCTCTCTCTCTCTCTCTATATATATATATAATATCCCGACTGAGCCACAGCCGATAATAGTGATATCAGTGTTGCTATCACGACAACATGAGAAAGAACGAATGATCACAAGGGCCAACCCCAAAAATTAGTACGATGCATCAAGTACGATACTCATCATGCGACTTGTAAAGACTGTGTTTCTTTGCTTACCGCATAACACCATACATTAAAACCATTAGTCGCGCAAGAGAGATGTCACTGCTACGCGCTGATGCAAACAGATATAAAAAACAAGTAACTTAATCTTATAGGCATTTAACAACCTATGTATATTGCGCGAGCATCGAACGCTTTGTCACATTAGTCTAAAAAAACATTTGCGAAGCCGAGAAGCATAGTTGCGATAAGGACAACAGTGCTACACACTGATTGAAACTGATATAAAAAAATAAATGCAAAGGAAACTAGTCATAAGCATTTGCTAACCAGCGCATATTGCACATATGTCGAGCTTCGTACGTCACATTATATGACGCTAATCAAGACCAGGGAGCCCTGACTAGTACGGCAGAATAGCAAACGATTTCACCTACGAACCTATCGGAATGAATACGTCAAATTTAGATTACAGCCAACACTCACAACCCGCATCATTAGCGGTGGAACGCACCCACCCTGTCCGACATTGTGTGATCAACTGACGTCTCGAGAATGTGAAAGGTAGCCAGGTGGTCGACCGACGGTGTAGGTTTCGACGAGTCGAAGGGATGGTACATACACTAGTCGAGAGTCGAGTTCGGCTCCAGGGTGGCATAACAGCCGAGTTACTCCTGCACTTCCATTTATGAGAGGAATTCAGTTATACAAGGCAAGGTAAAAAGTTTTTTTGTTTTAAATAATATATACACGTACATATTTTTAAGAACGAAGAAAAACATGCACACATTCTGTGAAAAACCTTCCTCCCTCCCCTGTCAGGCAATTGCAGGAACCGTGATTTCTTGAAACGTTGAACTTTGACCATTATTTCGGACATCTACACTAGGGATGAAGGCAAAAAACTTATATTTTGTTTATTAAACAATAATGAGAACACACTGAGAAAATCCATTTGCCTCATTCCAACAGCAGGAACCATGACAAGCAACCTTGACCTTGGTTAACACAATGGACCTTGGATGACATCATGTGACCTTGACCTTTGGCCACCATAACGACAAAATCTACCACTTAAACAAAAAAGAATAGCAATTTTTTTTTTAGAAAATTTTAAATCTCAGAAAAAATCATAAGTCCTTGGCGACTTTGTCTTATGTCTTGTATACGGATTTTATTTCGAATTCGTGGCTCGGTATGTTCGTCGAGTGCTGCAAGTGATTTAATCTTTCCATATGCCACGATAGCCGATAGAATTTCTTGACCACTATAACAGCATCCCATCATTTTCACAATGTCTTCTCGACGAGAGAAAGAAGTTCTGAGTGATGCGTGGTGGTGGTGGTACGAACTGCTTTTTTAAACCTAAAAGTTAGTAGGGCGGACAGAAGCGATATCCTTTAACACCAGTTTATTAGAAGCGATATTTTAAAGAGACATGCTAATAATTACAGCTGGATTGTACTGTATAACTGAATACCTCTCGTAAAGGGACATGCATGTGTGACTCGACTGGTCTGCCACCCTGGATCCTGACGCATCTCTCTCGGCTATTGTTATGTACCATCCTTCGGCTTGCTGAGCCCTGCACTGTGCTCGCGTCGCTGGCCGACCGCCTGGGGCAGCCTTACAGATTCCCACTACGTTAGTTATACACACAACATCGGTCGGTTTGAACGCGTTCAGCAGCTAGTGTTGTGAGAGTTGACTGTACTCTGAGTTTGACGGTTTTTGTTTCACTCTGTTCGTACGGAAGACGTTTGCTATTCTGCTGTACTGATCAGGACGATCTGGTCTTGAGTAGCATCATCTAAAGCAGTGTACAGCACCCAACGCTTGTGTAATATCTGATTGCAATATGCCATAACTATATCTTAAACTGTTCGGAAATTACAGCCAACTATGCTTATAAGAGGGCATAAGGCGTACTTGACTTTGCGGCCATTTTCGTTGTCGGAGTGATGTCTATGATATGAATTTGGTGACTATATCTTATAAAGTTCTGAAATTACATAAAACTGTGCTTATAGGTAGGCTTATGGCATACTTGACCCTGCGGTCCTTTTCGTTGTCGGGAGTGATATGAATTTTATGAATTTGGTGGGTGTATCATAAATGGTTCGGAAATTACTGCCAACACTGCATATAAGTAGGCTTAGGACGTATTTGATGCATGCGGGGTGCGACTCTAGGCTAGTGTGCGTGCGTAGTCTTCGCTACGTGTCGCATGGGTGGAATGACAAAGCATGAGACTCGTCCCCACCACGACGTCAGGTGAAAGGAGACCAGAAGGAATATGAGCAAACCAAGGTGGAATGACAGAGAATGGGAATGGACCCCCGCCAGGACGTCAGGTGAAAGGAGACCAGAAGGAATACGAGAAAAATCCCCGATGGATAAACGGACATGAGGAAGGTATGGCAGGGCATGAGGAACACATTAACAACAGAATGAAAGAACAGGAGAAAAATAATTGGAATGCAGGAACGGGAGAAAACTAATTGGAATGCAAGAGCGTGAAGTGCCGAGGTGGAATGATAAAGCAGGAGGAAAAAAGGGAAATTCCAGACGGGAAAAAGGCAATTCCGGAGGGAACAAAGGGAAATGTTAGATGGCCGCCACTGACTAGGAATGACAGGAGGTGGTTGTCACGTAACGTCATCCAAGATTGCCGCCGTGGCTCCGCAACCAGTAGCCAGGTTCGCTAGAACCGCCATTTTATAACTACTGTTATCTAATTTGAGTTTGGTACGCTATTTGTAAAGTGAATGTTTATGAAAATTAAGTATTTTAGTAAGAGAGTACTAGTAGAAACATATATTTTACTCTTACATTTAAAAAATATTTATTTATGTTAAGATAACTGAAGAATGTGAGCAAAGCATTTGGTAGTTGAAATATGGACGTTACATGGTAATGTTTTTGTTTACATACCGCGGGAGGATACGTTATATGCTCCTAAAAGTGGAACTTTAGAATGGCTGTAGGAAAGAGTTAACTTTCCGTGTGTGGACTGTCAGAGCGATTTTAGTACGTGGGACAGCCAGCCTCCGCAGTGGCTACCTATGACCCTAGAGCTGGTAGAGTGGCCGCGGGAGAGTGGAGGGTACAATGTCCTTGCCTGGAGCCACCCACCACGCTCCTTGGACGGTACGTCATCCGTCCACGTGGAACACAAGTATACATAGCTCTGACTCCACGTCACTGACACACGTCATTGCGCGCCTTCAGCGGACACACATCTGCCGTAGGGCTTTACGCTTTGTCTTTCAGCTGCTCGGCAGCACTTGTGAAATGAATAGTGAGGCTGTGAGTGAGTGAAGAGATTTGGGTGGCTCTTAACTGCGAGAGGTGAGAATGGAGCAGCGCTGGAATGAATGGGCAGGGGAAACGGGAGATCTCCGAGAAAACCCGCCGACCAGCGGCATCGTCCGGCACGATTCCCACATACGAAAATCCGGGAGTGACCCGGCCGGNTCCGAGAAAACCCGCCGACCAGCGGCATCGTCCGGCACGATTCCCACATACGAAAATCCGGGAGTGACCCGGCCGGGGATTGAACCGGGTTTGCCTTGGTGGGAGGCGGTAAGGCTAACCGCTCAGCTAAGTGCAAAGATGGTTTCAGAAATAAGTAAATATTGTGCTGTTGACGGAATTACGCACTGCGGTAGTGGAAATGAGATATTCGCACAATAGGACGAAGGCGTGTATGAAATGTGGAAAATTGCCTAAGCTGTTACCATATCATGTGATCGGTTTTATTACTTAAGATTAAGAATTCACTCATGGACACTACTACTCTTTCTTTTCATATTGTTTACGAATAAATATTATTTATTAAAACACATAAATTAAATATTAATTTTTTTCATAAAATAGTACTGCGAGCGCCACAAGTTCTGGCGTCTCGTCTCCCTCGATGTTACCGCTTGACCGGCGGTCCGTCTGTGTATACACATTGTTACAGAAACATTCGGCGCGCATTGATGATACGGAAACTGTTTTTGTGATAGCATCAGGCTGCGCGCGCAGCTACCTCTCCCCACGCAGACCGCCTCTCGCCACTCTTGAATTCACCCGCCAGCACTTGTGACGCTAACAANCATGTGACGCTAACAGAACTGATTCATCGGAAAAGGGGTCTGTGCCTTCAGATATTAATTGTACGGGCAACAAGCAACCGATCTCTGTGAAACNCTTGTGACGCTAACAATACTGATTCATCGGAAAAGGGGTCTGTGCCTTCAGATATTAATTGTACGGGCAACAAGCAACCGATCTCTGTGAAACCAATGAGAAACCGTACCCAACCGTGTGTTTAATTGTGTTTTTAGTTTTTTTTTTTGTTCAGCTGTGTCCACTGATATTGTTTTTGCACTGTTTTGTTCATTTGTGTTGTGTTTTAGTTTTTCGTCATCGTGTTGTCTTTTCTTTTAATTTGCTTTTGTTGTCCCGTTTTGTAATAACAAGTTGTTCGTCAGTCTTTTTGTCGTTTTAATTATGTACGTCTTCTATTGACAAGGAAACAGCCTTTCCTAATTATCTGTCTGTGGTGTTGTAAATAGGTCTTTTCGTTTTTGTCTTGCTGAGTCGTGCGTGGGTGCGTGCGCGATTTTTGTTTTGCCTCATGGTCGGCAATGGACACAGTCCAATCACACCATCACAATAACACGAACTCACAATTGCCATTAAACCTTAAATATGAAACCGGTTGACTTTCGTTATTAATCATTTCGGTTACCTTGAAGTCGCTGGGCGCATGCGCGGACGCCACGCCGCCAGTTAAGTCGTGTCACGGCAATCATGGCAAATGTACAGTTGAAAGCGCAGTGCGTGCTGTGGTGTGCAGAGTTTATATCGATCGTTGCAGTGCAGCGTCATTTTCGGCCTACGTACGGAGAACATCCACCTGCAGATAAAACCATTCTTCGATGGTACAACAATTTTTAAAGAAACTGGAAATGTGAACGTTAGGAAATCACCAGGCCGACCACGCACATCGAAAGAGAACGCGGGGCGTTGAGAGACTGTCATGTTTACGTAGCCCTAGAGATTCCATCGCGCGACGCAGTTTGGAACTGGGTCTTCCTAAAACAACAATATTCACAATGTGCTTCATAATCGTCTGCCTACAAATTCCAAATTATACATGCAATTAAGGAAACAGACCGACCTGAGTGCGATAGACGATCAAAGTTCGTGATTCGCCCAAGGTAAATGGTGGTGTTGTAGGCACCGTTCATGTTTGCTGAGAACACGGTTACAGGCGCCACGTATCTAGACAAGTTAAAACAGGGCATAAGTGTAATCTTTCAGCAAGATGGAGCGCCATCTCGCTACAATCTGAACGTGAGTGAAGCTCTCAATAACAGATTCCCCGGCGTTGTATTGTCAGAAATGGTTCTGTTGTTTTGTGGCCACCGGAAAGCCCTGATATGACACGAACTTCTTCTTTTGGGGTTATCTGAAGAACATTGTTTATGCTGAAAAATAAATCCGGGATCTGCGACATTTATGGGAGAGAATGAACGCAGCGACAGCGACTCCTGACAAGGTTCACCGCACCTGGACGGAGATGGATCACATCGAAACATCGCAGGTACGCTGTATAACTTAACGAGTTTCTGCGTATTTTAGTAATAATTTATCTTAGATACGGACTCAGTTATTATAGTGTGAAATCACTGACACATTTTTTTTCGACGATCCTGTATATTTTATTTCTTGAAACAGTAGTAAATGTTTGTTGTATTTAATTAATTCAAAAGACAGGGAGGTGTGTTAAAAGCGAGGTTGTTCGTTTAAAGAAAATGTGAACATACCGTGATATACTATCAGGGACGGATCCATGGCAATGACTGTCTGCATCTTTGGTAATATGCCTGCACTTTCACCATCTTTGTTTCAAGAACGATCTTGTATTGGATAACACACTCATTTTGATCATGCTGAAGACTAGTATAATCTCTAGAGAATGAAATTTCAAAAAATGTAAATCTATATTCTAGAGTCAAATTGGCTTGCAGATGGATATTCAACCGCATGGTGCTTTAAGACCAGTATAACATCTTCGTATGAATAAACTGACTACGAACAAATGAGCCACTTAGTATAATTATTTGTTAATGGTCCAACGGGAAAACTTATTGATTAGCCCTCAGTCCTCCTGCATATATGCATGCCTATGTGTAAAGGAAAGCAGGTTTATGTAAGCAAATTCCTGGTTTATCACGTTTAAACGTAATCCCATGTCTAATATAGATTAAGAAGATCGGTTTTATTTATTTACATGTTGTAGATATTGCATCTTAAGTTAATCGTTTTAATTGAAGTACTTCTACCTACTTCAACCCTGTTTTTGTTAAACTTGAGTACACTGGGTGACATTACACCTCCTTTTCAGTTTATAATGGCTGTAAATACAAAACTAACATAGACCTGAATTAACAAGATAGTAGACATGCTGGACTTTTCTACCGCCACTTTGTGGGACAATACAGTAATGTTATACGCCGCAGCCATACACAAATTTGGCAGCACGTTGTCTTCTTGCTTAAATGTTTCATCAACGTTACTTGTCACACCACGTCAATGACGACAGCGAGCGAGACGAACTTCTGCGAACACAATCGCGCGGCACACAATTTTTTTTTTTACGTCAGTTGTGTTAGGGATTTTTGTAGGTGCATTTTCTTCGAGAAGATACAACATTACAATTGCAATTCTGTGTTAAAGATGAACTATATTGCTTAAAAAAAGTTATCTATCTCCACTTTGCTTGCATTTGTGTACAATGAACTAAAAAAGGAAGCAAGTTTGTGGCACGGCAAAGTCACACGCCGATGGAAAGCAGTGGAAACTTTTGAAGCGTAGTGGTGCAGCAGCTGTGGAGGATGCCTACTGTGGCTTCGTCATGCATATACCGAACACGTGCGTGGTGAGACTTACNACACGCCGATGGAAAGCACGGTAGTGCTGTCTTGTTCGCAGTGGAAACTTTTGAAGCGTGGTGGTGCAGCAGCTGTGGAGGATGCCTACTGTGGCTTCGTCATGCATATACCGAACACGTGCGTGGTGAGACTTACTATCAGTGCTGTACAAGTCCCCCTCAGCCACTTGCAATTTAACGTTACACTTTTAGAGACACTGTAGCATTTCGCTCTCCCGGAATTATAATTTTTTTGTGTTAAACATAAGTTTATTTTTGTATAAATCTAATCTTTGTATCAATTAGAAGCCTCACTTCAATTCGTAAGATTTTTGAAGTTATACTTCTTTTGGAGCGTTGAGGGTAAAAGTTTAGTGTGCAACGGAAGTTGCGCGCGCACAGTGTAACGAAATTCGACAGTGAACGTGGTAGGGATGTTTTTCTCGTGTCTCGGGAAACAATCAACCCATTCTTACAAATAGGCCATAACAATATATGTATTTTATTTTAGTCACGCCAAATAAGTATAACTTAACGCGCGTACATTAGTACGTGCACCCATTTTTTATGTATACACACTTAACTACTGTATTCACACAGTATAATGTCTGTAGTTTCGTCTGTAACCACTGTTACAGAAGTAAATTGCTCACAGCATCATTCTTTGACATTCTACAACTACTCTTAGGCTATCCTTGTGCAATGTTGTTGCATAATTTATGTAATCTTTCATCTCAGTAGTGACGAAAAATTGCATGTCCCCTGTTACTTGACTGACAAATTTCTTCCTGTAATTTTTGTCACCTTATTTGGCTGGAATGTGTTCGTAAAATGCAAACATTTTTTGGTACGTGAGCAGGAACTTTATCAGCAATGCTTGGTTTTCGTAGATACTTCTGTAACTGCATTATGTAAATATTTCTGAAATTGTTCTGTAAATGAGTATACTATGTTTTCTGGCTGCATGCGCTGATCTATATGTCCATATTTGTATATGTGATGTGTAAAATGTGTTTTATATTTTATAATTGTACTTTGGCATGCTCCATATCCCTATTGCCTGCAAAATATGTAACGGAATCACCAGAGCGAAATGAAATAAATAAGTAATTAAATTAATATATACTGCTGTTATGTTTGTATTAGTCACGTGCTTGAATACTTTCACCCACTGTCGTGGAAAATACGGCTGCCTGTCAGTTTCCTTAAGTTTTTAACGTGCAATGGCGTTAGGGTGTAATGCATCCCTGCGCTGTTTTTATTATTTTATCTGTAGTGCGGTATTGATTGCGTCGCGAGGCGGAGATAGGCGGCTTGTGCACGGTGTGTGACGTCACGCGGGCATCACCTTGCGTGGAAGGTCACGGTGCAGGCGGGGAGGGGGCGTGGCGTCTGTGCGCATGCGCAACTCGGAGTCGGCAGTCGGCACGGCCCGGCACGTCTGGCTGGCTCGGGCAGGCAAGTAGTCTACCGAGATGGCGGAGCCAGCCGCTTGTAGCTATGGAGGAACGTTTGCTGCACCAGCTGGGATTTACTCCGCGTGCTTGAAGATTACCGGCTGTTAATTACGAACGCGGACAGGTTGCACACCGCGTCGAGTTCCGCACGTTGTTTCGCAACCGAGGGATTGCTCCAGACGAACAAAGAACAGGTGTTCCGAAATGTTTTTTTCGCACGTGTGACTTTTCCCCCCTCCCTAAAAAGCGGAGTGTTATCATGCTAAAGCAAGTTCGTTTATATGTTCCTTTCCCTGTTAGCTTGGCTGTGTAAATAACAATTTTCGGTGTCACTTGTCACGTACTTTGAACTGCGTGTGAGGTTACTGATAGCCTTTCGTAACGATCCTCGGTTAAGTTACCTGTCGACCTGGTTTCCTTGCCGACGTGCAAACTATCAGATGGCGATCTGAAAGGAAGTAGCAGAGATACCCTTGCCAGACGTACATTCCTCTGCTGTGTTGTGTGCTGGACCATTGCGAACTGGGTTGATGTCTGTGCAGGGGACGTAAACATCTAAATAATTATATAAGGTAAGTCAACTATTCATGAACTGTCTATCTGATTCTAAAATCGATAAGTTCAGTGTAAAATAAGTCGTAGTTGAAATTGTACTTACCTTACACATAGTTTAATCGACTGTAAAAAGTAATTTATCTCTTAATTTTTGTTGAAATATGGTTGTTTTGTCACCCGTGTAGCGTGCTTAGTTTGGCTATTTATAAGCAGCTTTTTCATAGCTTACATAATTTTGCAGCAGTTAGGTTTTAGTTCTTGGCGTTTGAAAGTGGAGGCTGTGTAAGGTTTATTTTCCACCAGAATGGGGCAGAGTAAGAGAGTTATTCTAGTTTCTCGTTTTGTGTCATTAAGCGTGTTTCTATTTTCAGTTGTTCTTGTGGCAGGCCTGTTTAAAGATCTAGGCCTGCAGGTATTGGGAGGAGGCCCTATTGACTGACACTTTACATATGTTTGTGCGCAGCATCTCATAAGCGAGTATGAAATTATCGAACGTGAACACGAGCGTCACATACGTTCGTCTATGTTGGCCTTGAATTAAGTTATTCGTGGGCGAGTAAACGGCGGTGGACGATGCGTCAAGCCGGCGTGCCGTTACGCCCGAAAGTGCAGTCGTACGCCTTACGTCAATACGGGCCAGCGCCCACGCGGCCATGCACCCGCTATTCGCAACTTTCACCGAGTTCCTTGCCTACAGTCTATCCGCGGGATTTTCACACTTTTTGAATCAAACCTTTGAAAAAAATCACCCCATGTACGACGCGCTTGATTGTTTCCTGAATACATCGTGTATCACAATCGTTTCATACTTGTTAACAAGTGCCTTATTTTTGGCGAAATTGAACTCGCACTTACATATTATCTATAAATTATCGTATTTCAATTACAATTAATATGAATAAAAAACGGGGAGAAAAGTGTGTTGTTAATGCCTAATAAGAAATAGTTATTACGTGTAATACAATTGCACCGAGTGCGCATGAACGCGGTGCGATGTCCCTTTGCTGTAATTTTCTAGCCTCGGTTAAGTTTTGTTTGCATGTGGCGGAAGATTATCCTGCAAGTAGGACTTCAGTAGGGGTAGTTGGAAGTACCCGTGAATTTACTGTTAAGGGTGTCTGGTCCCAAAAAAATTAATAATTCTATATTTGTTCCAAACGTTAAAGTCGTACGCATTGTATGTAATATTTGCCTCAAAAGAAAAATGTACATTTTTTAAATGTTTGGTATAATTTGATGTCAANTGTACGCATTGTATGTAATATTTGCCTCAAAAGAAAAATGTACATTTTTTAAATGTTTGGTATAATTTGATGTCAAATACAAAATTCTTCTGTTTTGTTGCATCCGTAATAAATACGAAGTTGTACAGATGAAAAAAATTTACGAAGTAAACTAATTCCATGGACTACCTACCATGTGACACATATTTAATCTCCAAATAACAAGCAATATATGATAAAAAAAAATGTTAAATATAAAGATATTTTTGCATATTTGTAACTTTTTTAAAAAATGTATTAACTGTTTGGTGATTACATATATGTCAAGCAGTAGCCCACGGCATTAGTTTATGTTGTGAATTTTTTCATGTGTACAACTTCGTTATTTGTTATTACGGCTGCAACAAAACAGCCGACACCCATAATCATTTTATATCCAGTGTAGACCAAGGAGGTTATAAACAGGGTTACGTGTTGCGCAGGAAGATATTTGGCCGGAACTGTACATTGCGAGGTTCGCTGCCATATGATCATCTGTGTGGGATGCTGATTCGTAAACCGCGATACTGCTCTACGCGATAACCGATTCATATCACTGTTCACCGAACAGTCTCCAGCTTTTTGGTTGTGAAAGGGAAAAAGTTCGCAATTAAGACCTAAATACAGGACGCACCAAAATTAATTTGCGTCATCCGAAACGGTAAATTTATGTAGGGGTGAAAGGGTTAACACGATTTGGCAAACAAGAGCCAAATGCGATGATTCATGTTAAAAATGACTTTGTAATCTTTTATCAGATTACCTACTACAGTATCTTGGAATTTTATTTTGCCTTTGAAACGCACCACGGGCGCCAAACCGCGAAAGTCGTAATTGGAAAGCGTGGCAATGCGATTGTCTTTCATCTGCTCATTCTGTTAACTTTTTCCGTATCCACTTTCATGCTCTTCGTTACATGCGTCGAAGACGCGTTATGCAGTATTGGCATTTTAGAATCAGTTGATATGGTAAGGTGGAATTTGTGAGAGTTATTATTCCGACAGTTAACTGCATTGAATACCACTTCACTGTGACTCTGGAAAACAATTGCATTGACTTTGGAAGCAGTGCTTTTTTACGGCGTTATACCGCAGCTGTAAAGAAACTACTTAGGTTTTTAAAAATCCTGATGACGCATGTCGTAAGGGTGGAACACTGTAAAATATCATCGTGCGAGGGGTTGCCACGCGTCGCAGAGAACAATGTCCTCTTTGATTAAATGTCTGGTAGGTGTGTTATCAGAGAGAGAGAGATAAGAGAAGTAATGTGTAGTTAAAGTTGGTCAGAGATTAGATTATGTTGTTGCTCGTTGGCTGGTGCTTAGTGCTGTAAAAACACATACTGGTAGTCGCTGGTTAGACGTCGAGCTTATTGGGTTGCGTTGCATTAGATGTAGCCAGGATATAGAGCTGTGAGGAAATTGGAAAATACGCGTTTCAAATGCGTCACACAGTAAACGGCAGTGGCGTATTTTTTTATTACAATTAAAGGATTATTAATTATTTCAATACTAATTGTCACCATCCTAATGAATGTGTAGGGGAGGGGGAAGATTACATTCTCCACCCCCACCCCTTCACCGTGTACGCTCCTGTCATCGTGACGTGTTTTATGAATACTTTTGGAGTTGAGCTACCCAGGCAAGGGGGGAGAGATTGTAACGATAGTGATATATCAGTCTGTAGAGGTTGTTTGGCATTTCTTAAAATAAACATTTGAAATTAATCGTAGAAACACCGTCTCAATAGAGTTTTGAAGATAAGGGAATACGTCGTTAAAATAAATTATATAACTTAAATTCCTGAAAAGCTGATCGCCCCCACCCTTGCAGATGATTGGAATGTAAAATCAGTTTGAAACTATCATCCTTAAGAAAGCAATATTTTTCTCCCCTCCCCACTCTTCCTAGAAAACAGTGTAACCTCATAGTTTTTTAAGGTTAGTATGGTTCACTGTAAAAGTTTAAAGTGCCAAATGAGTTAACGTTTTCTAAATAAATGTGGGGGAATAACTAATGTGCTCGAACTGTTGAAATCTAGGAACTGTGGTTGATGAATCATAGTCTAATTTAATAAAACTGGTTTGTTTCAGTATTGAAATTAGATCTTTTTGTCTTAACGTAGAAAAGCTATCAGAATCACACATTTGTCTTAAAGCATGAGATACCGACTAAAACCAAATACATGACATTACTGTAGTTAAAAATATTATCAGAAACAATTACACATTGGTCTACCCTAATTTATGCAGACAAGCTTTAACTACTGTAAAGATTTTTTAAATTTGTTCAAATAAATTTAAAGATATCAAGTATTTATTTCCCCTCTGTTTCTAAATCCAACATAAATCAATTAAACAATTTCAAATGCCTTTTGATAATATAAAAGCCCGCATGTATTTATAAGTGGGACACACTGATTAATAATTAAATCTTAAAAAAAAAAAAAATTTTTTTTTTTGGGGGTTTCTCGTGACTGAGTTCAAAATGATAACATAAGGGCACAAAAACACGAACTAATGGAATCAGTGACATTGGATTTAGTCTTTGTACAGCTTAGTGGTTTTCAACGATGTTGATACATGTAATCAAACAAATAGTACATTCGCACATCTTTCATTTTAAATGTAGGCGATTACAAAATTGCTAATACTTGACTGTAACTCGTTATAATAAATGCATTTTAAATAACGTTCCACTACCATCAACAATTTTCATGTACCGTACATCACTTTAATATCACCATCTTCCGCACTGGTTTCAGTCACTGAAACACAATTAGTACTAGTATTTTGTGTTTCTTTTCACGTAAAGCAGCTCTACAAGCAAGTACTTTCCACTGTTAATGCCAGATGGATGAGAAGTTTGAAACACACGGGATTTCGAGACACCATTTCCTGGCTGCACAGCCATAATCATCAGAACGCTAATTAGCTTCGCCCTCTTTCCTTAAAGGAACGTTATATACCTCACAGTACTTTTCGTTTAGTCTTTAATTGGTTTACGACTTATTCTGTATTGCTTGTAGATTTTACTTTTGTCCTTATTGAAGTGTTTTAGGTCCTATGTGTCCACACCAAAACACGGACACAATTCTTTTAAGTTCTCCTTTATGGCAATTACTACTCGTACCTCGATAATGCAATACACCTTTATTCTTTGGCGATAAGTTGGTGCATTTCCATTGTACCCCTCATGACTGATGGCATTCATATATTCTTTCGTGATCATGAAGCGGTGTGTGTGTTTGTCGGTGCGTTTGTGTGTGTGTGTTCCACCAAATTTAAAAAGTCAAACTTATCCTGAGTACCTTGACCATTCGCTGCAATTGTCAGCGGTATGTTTTAAAGTTGCTCCGACCCCGTCAGCTGCGACTTTCCCATAACCTGATCAAGCATAACCGAAGTCCCTACGCTAAATCTACATTAAAATACTTTATGATTGTGGACAGATACAATTTTTGATTCTGTAGGTATCGTGGTCACATATTCAAAGTCCGTTTTAATTAAATTTACAATTGGCGACTAGTGTGCCCAAATAGCACTTGTGTGTATGCTCGTTGCAAAATTGAGCAGAATGATACTGGGTTCGGTTTTATTCTCGGGTTCACTANAATAGCACTTGTGTGTATGCTCGTTGCAAAATTGAGCAGAATGATACTGGGTTCGGTTTTATTCTCGGGTTCACTACATCCATTGTACAAGACACCAGTACGATGTGTAATCAGAGTTCTGGATGCACCGAACTGATTACTTTGCATTTCTCCAGCCAATTTGCAGCTATGGAAAGTATGAAGGAATGCTGTTTGTGCAATTACCTGTCATTGACATNTTGCATTTCTCCAGCCAATTTGCAGCTATGGAAAGTATGAAGGAATGCTGTTTGTGCAATTACCTGTCATTGACATGTTTACATAAATATATTTATATATTTGTATGTAAGTGTGTATACACAAGTGGCTACAAGTTTTAAAATTTTCTCTGAATTGGGGGATGACAGAATATTCTAGTAAATAAATGGGCCTAGTGAACTAATTAGGCGCTGTAGTTTCCGCCGTGCTAATGTATTCAAGCAATTTCAAGTTATTAGAGGCTTGTATAGTAAGATTTAAAAAAATTCATACAGCAGAAGGAATTTCCCGCCTGTTTTGTTGGCAATAGATAAAATATTTGCTAGAAAATAATACCGAAGAGATGTTTTTTAAATGACGCTACCTTTCAAAATAACTATTAGTGAATCTGGCGCTCCATAAAGTATTTCGGCAGACAAAGCTATGTTTAAATCCGTTTAATTTTTTGTCAAGTAATGCCGTATAGCATTAAAAGAATTTAGCACATCGTGTCGTCTATTCAAAATCGTAGAAATTTTCTTTGCCCACATTAACATTACTTTCGTGCCCTATTAGTAATTNCATCGTGTCGTCTATTCAAAATCGTAGAAATTTTCTTTGCCCACATTAACATTACTTTCGTGCCCTATTAGTAATTATGTTAAGCAGTTCGTGATATAAGAGTTAATTAGTTTGAAATTCAGTGTATTGAACTCTTTCAGGGCGCCCTAGCTTACAAAATAGTACACAAAAGAGGAGCTATGGTTCAGTTGATGAGGCGTACTTGCCTTATCTATTCTTACTTAAAATCATGCAGGTTCATGTGCTCTACTGCAGCATTGTTTGTAGGATACGCCAAATGTGGCGCGAATGTGTAAGTTTTTCCCTCCTTTGTGGCGTTAGCTTATAAAATNCATCGTGTCGTCTATTCAAAATCGTAGAAATTTTCTTTGCCCACATTAACATTACTTTCGTGCCCTATTAGTAATTCTGTTAAGCAGTTCGTGAGATAAGAGTTAATTAGTTTGAAATTCAGTGTATTGAACTCTTTCAGGGCGCCCTAGCTTACAAAATAGTACACAAAAGAGGAGCTATGGTTCAGTTGATGAGGCGTACTTGCCTTATCTATTCTTACTTAAGTTCATGTGCTCTACCGCAGGNGATGAGGCGTACTTGCCTTATCTATTCTTACTTAAGTTCATGTGCTCTACCGCAGGATTGTTTGTAGGATACGCCAAATGTGGCGCGAATGTGTAAGTTTTTCCCTCCTTTGTGGCGTTAGCTTATAAAATGTCGAATTAATGACGACATGAATTTGTGAATTCAGTGCTAACATGGTTTGTTGTTACAGTTTGAAGTCAGCTAACTGCAACATGAAAAATAAAAAAACTTTTTTTCTAAGGTTATTTTTAAAACAGGCACCCGGCTGGTTGGTCGGAAACTACACAATTCTGATGTCCTTGNTACTTTTTTTCTAAGGTTATTTTTAAAACAGGCACCCGGCTGGTTGGTCGGAAACTACACAATTCTGATGTCCTTGCGTATTACAGTGTGTATAAGTTCAGTCACATTTGGTGTACGGATTCACAAGTTTTCAGGGAACCAGGACATGAACGCATGCGCTCTTCGTGAAGTAGTCTGAAAATGAAACTTCTCTGTAGATGGTTAAATTACTGAGTAGCAAATTTTGGAAGACTAAATATAACCAGCTTGTACCAAAAATGCGAAATCCAGTAAAAACTAATACACAGTACACAGTGGTAATAAGTGTTGTGTGCGGCCGCAACTAAGAAATGCCTAGCCTACTGGGAGTTGCCATCGGGAAACGCATATTTTTAAAATAAATATACAGCGTTATTGCCTTTAAAATAAAACACCCGATGAAGTAAGACACGTGTTTGCTCAAAGCCCAGACTAACACGCGATAATTAATTCCCTTTGTTATAATGCAAAATACAAGATTTCCAGGCTTCGTTTGGACGACTGATGACTCGAAAACAGCTGTCGCAGATTATTCCTTCGAAGTGGAGCCATCAAGTTCGCATAGAATGTCCAATGTCCAAAAGAACATTAAGAAAAAGTGATCAAGACAACATTGATTAAATTGTAGTTGCCCGGGTTTTTTTTTTGCCGTGCTCTTTTAAAACAATTTCAGTGGACACTATTATCTACATTAATTTTTGAACGAAACGTCAATACGTAGAACTGCTTTTCCTAATTTGCTATCAACATTCGGTGTGCACGGTGAAGCATACAGTTAACGAGGTAGAAATTTGTTTTTAATAAAAAAAAAAAAGTGCAATTCGCCGTGGACTGGATACAGTCGCTGTGCAGTCACGGCATCACATTCGTGCGTGTTATCGGAGCCGGACAATGGAGGTCCAAGTTTCCGGACGCGAATGGAATTCGCTTATGATGTAACAATTGCGCAGCGGTGTTGAAACGCGCTGGCAACTCGCATGGCGGCACCTTTGTTACCACAGACTAGTAAGTAGCGATATTCTCGAAGACAGTATTTCTTTTTGTGTACGAAACTCATTGCAAGGACGCAGATTTGAAAGGAACGCGAATAATTCGGAAGAAGTTTGCATTTGAACGTTAACACTTAGCGTTATATGCACATCACGTTATTTATATCTGCATTGTGTTTTTGTTGGGTGTAAATTCGTGATAACTAGTCGTCTGAACTTGAAACTTTGAATTCGGTGCGCTTTTTTGCTTGAGATTTAAAATTTTTTTTGACGTAAGTGAAAGTTCGGCTGAGCCCACTTCTTGATCGACTTACTGTGTCCATACAACTAGATCTTGTAATAACATTTCTGCTCTTTCATATCTTGGACTTCAGAATGCTAGCAGCAACATTGCGAGGGGTGTATTTCGCAGCTGCTGGGCTAGTAAGGCATAGAGAAACTCGCAGAAATACGGCATTACTGCTGTAATGACGTCTTGAAACACTCATTGAAACTCAGTGTCAAACCANAGAGAAACTCGCAGAAATACGGCATTACTGCTGTAATGACGTCTTGAAACACTCATTGAAACTCAGTGTCAAACCATTCTTCCGGCGTTACATAGCAAACTAGTAACGTAATTTTTTCTTTTTATAATTGAATCGCAGACTACGTAATAAATAAGCAATGAACACTATTGGACGCCCATTATTTCGGGAAGTATCAATATCTAAATTTTTCAACACGATGAAAGAAGAAACAAGAGGGGGTGGGTGCTGCTGCAATGTTAACAGTAAAGCTGGTTGCCTTTCGTAAANAGAGAAACTCGCAGAAATACGGCATTACTGCTGTAATGACGTCTTGAAACACTCATTGAAACTCAGTGTCAAACCAGTCTTCCGGCGTTACATAGCAAACTAGTAACGTAATTTTTTCTTTTTATAATTGAATCGCAGACTACGTAATAAATAAGCAATGAACACTATTGGACGCCCATTATTTCGGGAAGTATCAATATCTAAATTTTTCTACACGATGAAAGAAGAAACAAGAGGGGGTGGGTGCTGCTGCAATGTTAACAGTAAAGCTGGTTGCCTTTCGTAAATGAACTTCATTTGTAGAACACACATCCTGGCAAGGGGATGATTAAATATTGCTGGTGCACTGTAATGACCCCATGAATAGAACGTCACAAAAATGTGCCCAAGAACATAATTTTAGTGCATCATATCTGTAGAATGTTTTTTTGTAGTGGCGACGTTATCACCACAGTGAAATTTTCAAATATTACAACACAGAGAATTATCACGTGACGCTTGTTCCCTTTCTGGTGTTAAAACACCACAGACACGAGTTGACGTTAGTTTGGTGTAAATAAACGAACTGCAGGTCGAAGTGGCCACTCGTGGGAAACAGTGTACCTAATGAATGGCTGTTACATTCCCTGCTGGATGCAGTTGACTTTCACCTCGTCCATCATTCCCATCCTCATTCGTTTACCTCCTTCCCTTTACTCCGTTGTGATCATTGCTGTCACTTCTTAAATTTACAGTCCAGTTGTTTCCCCTTCCCCTCGTTAATATTCTTTATGGCTCTATTTCATTTCATTATTCATTTCCAATACACTCTATACACAGAGGTGACAAACGTCATGGGATAGCAATATGCAAATATACAGATGGTAGTAGTATCGCGTACAAAATGTATAAATGGGCAGTGCATTGGTTGGGCTTTCATTTGTAGTCAAATTATTCATGTGAAAAGATTTCTGACGTGATTATGGCCGCACTGCGGTAATTAACAGACTTTGAACGCGGAATGCTAGTTGAAGCTAGACGCATGGGGCATTCCATTTCGGAAATGGTTAGGGAATTCAACATTCCGGGATCCACAGTGTCAAGAGTGTGCCGAGAATACCCAATTTTAAGCATAACATCCCACCATGGACAATGCAGTGGCCGACCGCCGGCACTTAATGACCGAGACCAACGACGTGTGCGCAGAATGGTCAGTGTTAACAGACAAGCAACACTGCGTCAAATAACCGCAGTAATCAATGTGGGACGTACGACAGGGACGTGTCCGTTAGGACAGTGCGGCGAACTTTGGCTGTACTGGGCTATGCCAGCATTAGACAGACTCGAGTGCCTTTACTAACGGCACGAAATCGTCTGCAGTGCCTCTCCTGGGCTCGTGGCCATATCGGTTGGAGCCTAGATGACTGGAAAACCGTGGCTTGGTCAGATGAGTCCCGATTTCAGTTGGTAAGAGCTGATGGTAGGGTTCGAGTGTGGCGCAGACCCCACGAATCCATGAACCCAAGTTGTCAACAAGGAACTGTGCAAGCTGGTGGTGGTTCCGTAATTGTGTGGGCTGTTTTTACATGGAATGGACTGGGTCCTCTGGTTCAACTGAACCAATAATTGACTGGAAAGGGTTACGTTCAGCTACTTGGAGACCACTTGCAGCCATTCATGGACTTCATGTACCCAAACAACGATGGAATTTTTGTGGATGACACTGGGCCACAACTGTTCGCGATTGGTTTGAAGAACATTCTGGACAATTCCAGCGAATGATTTGGCCACCAAGATCGCCCAACATGAATCCCATCGAACATTTATGGGACATAATCGAGAAGTCAGTTCGTGTACAAACTCCTGCACCGGCAACACTTTCGCAATTATGGACGTCTATAGAGGCAGCATGGCTCAATATTTCTCCCGGGACTTCCAACGACTTGTTGAGTCCATGCTAATGACAATGAATAAACATATTCACAAAATAGTTGTTACTCAAATGTACTATAACAAATATTATTATTTATTACATCCCCCTCCCAATTAAACCCATTCACGTTATCTTGTATCGTCAGATTCCTACAGAGAAACTATCGTGGAACTTGTTTTGTAATCTTTGCTAAGTAGGTGGCTGATAAACGTGAAGTAGTTCTTAATTTTTCGCATGCCTGTAGAATTCGCATGTAGAAACGGATTGTTATAAAAGCACAACTTGTGTAGTATTGGCTGCCCGTGGTTGAGCACTTTCGATTGTCGTGTTTAGGAACAAATTTTTTTTCTATTTGTATCCTTCCCTCACGTGTAAAATTAATCTAACCATGGATTAACAGACTATTCGTGTGTTTGAAGTCTAGCTGTGAAATTGTTGGGAATGCTTATCAGTATGCTAATCCTTCCTGTTTTGTGCANTTTCTATTTGTATCCTTCCCTCACGTGTAAAATTAATCTAACCATGGATTAACAGACTTTATTCGTGTGTTTGAAGTCTAGCTGTGAAATTGTTGGGAATGCTTATCAGTATGCTAATCCTTCCTGTTTTGTGCATCTATACATATTATACAACTCAACGTCTCTCTGTCTGCCTGTGCGCTTATCACTCGAGAACCACGTATCCGATTTACGTGTTTTTTTAAAATTCATAACTATGTTCTCTGGCCAGATTTTAGTATATATTTTGTTACGTAAAGTAACATAAGGAATAAGCAGTGACGATAATAGTGAATCGTGTCGGAAAAAACTTTGCTCCCAGTGCTCTTTCTTGCAATACGCTGTCTAAACCGTTAAAGATGGAACAATATCATGTAGTAAAGAATTGTGTAGAATAAAAAGACATAAAAAAACTCCGTGGTAGCATATATCTGTCTATGATTTTACTTAAACAATAATTATGTAGTCCACACGAGCGGACCCGCGGGTACAGCTAGTGATGCAGAAAATAAACACAAAAAAATGCAGTGTCAATAAATTTAAATGTAACACTTTAATTAGGACAGTAAGACATGAGACTACTCAACTTCGTACATCACTGCTAACTTCACCAGCATACCAGTCAGTGAGTCCTAAAATATGTGCAGATGGAGACAGGAATTTTTTTCGAAGATGTTTTCCAAAAGTGCTTAGTTAATTACAGATAATCTGTAATCGTACTAATGCCCCCTGCTTTATAGAATTTCAAGCACCATGGAGCAAGAGGTGTTCAATTGTGGGCATTTTATTGTCATTGTCCTGCTCGAAAATGTACTAGTTTCCCTAAGTCATGC
This sequence comes from Clitarchus hookeri, assembly GCA_002778355.1. NCBI lineage: Eukaryota > Metazoa > Arthropoda > Insecta > Phasmatodea > Phasmatidae > Clitarchus > Clitarchus hookeri. Next base: position 528,806 of record NQII01001751.1, on the reverse strand, counting down.
TTTCTCCAACCCACTTTTTTCCTATTGTTTTTGGTTACAGGATCTGGGTTTGTGGGCTTTAGCGGCGTTAATGGCGATTTCACTCCCGACGCTTTGGCACACATTGTAGTTGTCAATTTCAGGGCAGTATAAGTGTTAAGCTACTGCATATCTATGGGAACTTCCTGCTGCTTATATACTCTGGCGGTTGGTTGGAAAAGGGGGGGTGGGGTGTTTAACTGCCTTATTGATAGGGACTGTTGGCCAAAACAGGGACGAACGTTTTGGCCATAGGGTCTGCCTGAAGCCAACATCCTCTGGTATCTACATTAGGTCCTGTACGTCAGTTTCCCACCATCCATCACAAGAAGAGAGCAGCAATTCCATTCTGGTCAACAGGACTAAGAATATTTGCGAGGAAGCATATCTTGGGGATGAGTTAACACACTTAACTGCTCTTCAAACAAATGGTTACCCAAAAAATTAAGTAGAAAAAGTAATGGAGTCATCCCAAGGGCAGAAGGACAGCCAACTGTTTCCCAACAAAGCCCCGATTTCTTGTGTAAAAGGAATATTCAATCAGTTGGTGCTATTGCTCAGGAAGTACGAAATGTCTAGCACAAAATCGAGCGTGCTCAGCATCAGTGAAGGGTAAGACTCGAGCAGAAAACATAGCAAGAGTTTCAAAGACCTCCTGTTCACGTGACGATGTATATATACACATAGGCCAAACTGGCTGAAAAATGATCACCAGACATCAATTACTACAAACATGAACATTTTCGTTCAGCAGTAGCAGCATTGAATCTGACAATTTTAAAACTTTCCACAGTATCTCAATCTACAAAGAAAGGCAAGTATGATAATCCTTCAAAATTTAAAGTATCCTTCGAATGCGAACTGTGGAAATTGATGTAGATTGAACAATATTTGTGTATCGCTCTTTCCAAACTATGTAAACTACACGGAATAGAGAGCAGAGAACAGTTCGTCCCAGATTGGCACAGTCCCAGCCAACCAGGAAGCACTTCCCTCCACACCCAACCCAAGAGTATAGAAGGGCAGTAAGGTCTCGAACATGTCTGCTACCCTGAAGGTGGCAACTGCAGGATGTGCCGAAACGTCGAGTGTGACATTGACGCAGCTGGAACCCAGAAACCAATATCCTGTAGATGATGGCCANGACAACTACAGGATGTGCCGAAACGTCGAGTGTGACATTGACGCAGCTGGAACCCAGAAACCAATATCCTGTAGATGATGGCCATGAAATCCTGCGAGTTTTACTGTTTTTTTGCTCTTAGGCAGTCCAATGGATGATTATCGGAAATTTTTGGAATATAGTACATAATTATAAGTTTTTCTCCCTAGGTCTACAGATCCGCACACATGGTCACGTAGTTTAATGAAACAAGGTTGGAAAAATCTTTACTTAGATACCCTTATTTCAGAGGGGTTTGAAGTTTGTACTCTTCAGATGGCAGGACCTTCCCTCCCAAGCGTATATATCCCCCTCTCCCTCCCCCGTGGAATGGAAGGTTTGTCACTCTTGTCCTTCGTGTACGTCACAGAACTATTCCCGTCATGAACACAGTTGATGTGAGCGACTGGTGCGTGCATGTTGGTGGAAACAGCGAGGAACGTTACGCCATCTCGGGAATTACGACACACTGTTAGAAAGCCCTCATATCCGGCCGCAAGAGGAGTCTGCAATCTATAGTCTATTCGCGGTCAATCTATAGTCTATTTGCTGTTTCTTCCCACCTTTTGATTCTAATTTTTGAAGAATCACCCCATGTATTACGAATCTGGTTGTTGCCTATAAACGTCATGTATTACAACCGTTTTAAATACTTGTGTTACATAAAAGTATCTTATTTCTAGTACACTGAAATATGACTTATATTTTATCTATAAATCGTAATATTTCATCTATAACTAATATGAATAAAACTATAGAGAAAATAGGTCTGTTGGTAATGCCTGGTAATAAATAGTTTTATACAAAATATTGTTACACTGAGTGCGCATTAATGCGGCGCGTTGTCCGTTTGGTATAATTTACTGAACTAGAAGGTTTTTTTTGCACGAGGCGGATGAATATCCGGGTATTAGAACTTCAGTAGGGAAAAGTGGGATGTAACCGTGAATGGAGAATAAGTCTCGTTCGAGTCCCCCATTGTGTATTATTTTTAATGTTGCGTAGTAACAAATTACATTTTTACGTAGGTGTATTCTTTTTATTGACTTTGATAATGTCTGTAATGTGATCGAGATAAGAATTGGAGGTACGTTAGGAGAGCAGGATATTCGTTTGTACAAGCTGTTCTAACTGACCTTCGGTATGCTCGCTGGTACTGGACAAACAACCTGATGTGAATGAACCTTCGATATGAAACACACAACCGACCACTTGTATATCGCGGGAATTACTTCACCTCACGAGACCGGTCGCTTGAAACAGTATTGCCTCATCGCGCATGCATTCCTTGCTACAAGCCAGTCCTTAGGCAGATTAGCTTACAGCATGTTTAGAAAGTGGAATGTGGACTTCCTGATTTCATTGTAATTTCTGCCTATAGTTCATTCAAGGTCACTTCCAACTTTTCTGTAGCCCTGCTAAAGTTCTACTGCTCCGCCTCATGCAAACAAAAGTTTAAACGAGTCTAGAAAATTACACCAAAGGGACAGGTCACCGCATTCGTGACGCACTCTGTTTAATATTTTGCATAAGAACTATTTCGTACTAGGCATTGCCAACACACCTATTTTATCCCTGCTTTAATCATATTAATTACAAATTAATTCTTATAATTTACAGATAAAATATAAGAAAGTTCAAATTAACCAAAAATAAGGTACTTTTATATACTAACACAAGTATTCCATACTTCTTATACATGCTATATTTAGTAAACAACCAAACACGTCGTTCATGGTTTTTTTCCCTCAAAGGTTTAGTTCAAAAACTGTAAAGAAACCGCGAATAGACTATATTTTAAACACTTCCAAGTTTTCGGCATGCTTTTACGAAAATCATTTTAGAACACTTACAATAGGTTTTTTGTAGTAATAACTTGAGGTCAGACATTTCCAGTTTCGTGTATTCGCTAGCATTAAAGTAAGTTTTAAAAATAACTTCGTTTGCGTGTATATGTGTACTGCTTAAGTCGCCTGTGTCATTTTTACGTGCAACTAGATGTCTTGAAACATATATAAATTAACTATCTCAAGTTAAAAGGAGCAACAGTTCAGTGGTAACAATTAAACATGTATTTTTTTCTTTGGTGATAGGTTGAGTCTAATATTTAGTTTTAGTTGACTTATAGTGATAGTTACGTCAAAATTTGCGGTGCAGTTTTTATTAGCCATAAATTATTTTACCCAAACAACATAATATAACATGCTTACATTTTTTCTGTGTTGGTTTCGTGTTTGCAACACGTTTCATGAAGTTTATTTACTTTTGGAAAAATTTTTGGCTTCCATAATATTCCCGGAACTGCAAAATCGTTTTAATCGATTTTTTCGTATAAAATTGTATTTATTGTGAGAAGTGAATAGTGTGTGCCAAGACGCAGTAGGTTACGGAGTCAGCGCCACAACTGGTAGCGGGTTAAATCATGGCGACAGGTATATTCTGTACCATATAAGGAGGCCACTTTTTAACAGCTGGGTGAAAGTAATGCCACTGTTTACATCTGACTACGTATCCTTGCGTCATCAGCTGGTCCGTCAAGTCGGGGCTGTATTTTTTATCAACACGTTGTCAGCTAATCCACTTCTCATTGTACTCTAATGCTAAAATTTTTTAAAGATATTTTAAGACTGACATCTGTCTAAAAAAAAGTAGGTTATAAAAGTAAAAATATAAAATGTTGCAAATAATTAAATATTTGCTAACTCTTTTTTAATTTGTCCGAGATAGTGAATTTGGGTTAAAATTTGCGAGACGGTCTGTTGTATCTATTATCACACTTTGGAAGTTATAGCTAATATATTCGAGTTGGAAATATGGACGTGGAATAACATTAGAATTGCTTAAAAACTATTCACGTGTGTCACTTTCTATGGAAACAAGGAGATGGGTTTCGAGAGAACAATATGGCGTATAATCTATGTAGACAAACGATTACCGGCCCAATATAAATTACTTGTACTCCAAATCGTTATACATGAAAGATATGTTACTTTAAAAATTATGCAGAGCTCGTGGAAAAATATAACTATTGGCATATGTTTGTAAATTCGTTATATTTCGCGCAGGAAAGCGGTTAATTTCGGGCTGGTAATACCTCACATAATATCCCACAGATGGCGCGCACAGCACGTCACGGCGAAGTTTGAGCAACTCTTTTTTTGGTCAACAGATAGCGACTTTGTTAAAGTTGATAGTTCTTATATTACGGGCTGGAAATATATTTCAATTTCGTGTCGTTTCGTCAAATTATTAGAAAAATAATTCAACAATATTATTAAATATTTTTGTACGCTTTTGGAATTAATATCAAGGACATGTTGAAAGCGAGGTTGGAGAGGGACGATACGACGTGAAAAAGCTTTCTGAAGTTAGCACAACTTCAGAAAACTTTTCCACGTCGTATCGTTCTATTGTACATTTCATTTTGAACACCTATACGTAACTACATTATCACGAAGTTCTGTTTTTAACACTAACAACCATTGTTTTGTGACCTTGTAAAATAAAATGTATTAATAAATCTAAGAACTCTTTCTTATCTGCGTATTTTCTGCTTTTCTGATGTGCATCGGCAGTGCACTCAGAATAGCCAACGTAATTTTAACTTTTGTTCGTTCGTGCATCAGCTGATACACAGAATTTTGTAAATGTCACTTTGTTTGTTTCGTATACGTTAAGTTGCCACTCACTGACGTGTCAGAATCTGGCCTTCTTATACCGTATGGANTCACTTTGTTTGTTTCGTATACGTTAAGTTGCCACTCACTGACGTGTCAGAATCTGGCCTTCTTATACCGTATGGACTAAAGCTGGGCGCGCAGCATAATGCCGTGCTCAAAACATTAGTTTCCATACAAACAGTTGCGCGTTTGCCGATGAGCGCCGAATGTTTTTATAACAGTTTGTACATAGCCGGGCGGCCACCGAAGTGCAGGCATGCACGGAGACGAACCGCCGGCACTAGGGGCGCTTACGGCGAGCGCCTTCCCGTTCTCCGCCTGCATTTTGCTCCTAATTGGCTCTGGAGAAACCTTGAGACGCGTTGCGCCGGATGGTTGGTGTACGGGCTGTGCGGTGCCGAGAAATCCAGGAAGCTGCACAACTGGGTACCGCGCAACTTTCACCAGTTGCGTCGTTGCACGTCTTCGCTGCTTTTGCTCTGTGTGCTGTGAAGTGCGGCGAACAATACAAGTTACAACTACATTTCACCGCGAGATTTTCATTTAAAGCTGTCCCAAGAGCTTTTTTTTTTTTTTTCTTCCGCTACACGATATCGGTTTTAACTTTATTAAATTACCACGTAATTAAAAAAAGATAATCAAGATTCTTAACGAAAATTGAAAGATTTTAACTAAAAATCTTGATTCGTGCAAATTTTGAAAATTTATTTTGTCACGGAGTTCCTCCCCCCTCCCTTTATCAACAGTGTTTTAATTGGTATCATTGAAATCCAGCTCTCGGCTCCCCTGCGGTAAGGGTTCAACTTCTGAATTGTTTTGACTTAATATTTTATCTCAAAACTTGAAGTTGAAACACCAACTGCATGACAAGTTTATAAGTAACATTCATGACATTTTAATGTGTACAATGATTTAGTGCTGTATCATAACATGTTAATTTGGTTGAATGTTTAGATNAACATTCATGACATTTTAATGTGTACAATGATTTAGTGCTGTATCATAACATGTTAATTTGGTTGAATGTTTAGATTTCTACGAAAAAAATATAAATGAAAAATTCCTGTTACTGGTTTCATTAATTTTTAAATTAATTTTCCTCCATTGTGCTTTTTTTTCAGACCATTATTTTATATAATTTAAAAATGTGTAATATGCTAAAAATGTANAATTTTCCTCCATTGTGCTTTTTTTTCAGACCATTATTTTATATAATTTAAAAATGTGTAATATGCTAAAAATGTAGAAAATAATTTTCAGACGCTTGCTATACTCTCAATGTAGAAAAATAATTTTCTCTCTGGTACAGCCTTTGGTTGATTATTTTGTCTACTGACAATCGCCCTGATAGTTTTATCGGTGCATTTGGTGGTCATAAATAAGTTGACCTTAGTTAATTACTGGAGTGCTCACTAGTAATACCACCTACAAATTTGGTCGCAGACACGAAAAAAAAAAAAACACATTAACTTTGGCGGCTATAGTGCAGAGAAAATATCCTGCGAAAGTACAGTTGTGCTTTAAAACACTGGAATTATTTTCTGATATAGAAAATGCGTCGCTTCGTATTATTGTAGTAGGGAGGTCAGCCATGTGTATCGTGACAAAGCGATAATCAATTTTCTTTTTGAAGCCGTGGTTGGCGTACTGCACTTGCTCAGAAGTGTAAATACGAAATCAAGTGATAGAAATTATTTTTATATATTTATAGTTTATACACGTTTTCCGGACACTTACAACTGAATAAAAGTTAAAATAACAGGAATTAAATTTTTAAAATTAATCACGTTATGAATATTTTAGTTTTGTCTCTCTTATCAAATTAAACACACACCCAAGTAAAATATTTAGCTATAGCACAAAACTATATCTCAAGTCACCAGCATACTATGAAGAAATTTTTAGGGAATTCATAGTGTGGTTCTGCAAGTAAAATTTACTATAACCTTATTGTAAGAGGTAAGAAGTTACGCACTTATCAATCACAGGCAAACCAGATGCCGAACTTCAGAGAAATTGCTTTTTTGTGCATTATTACGAGTCCAACTAACATAGTAGCCAACTTACAGTTTGTGTTTCATTAGCATTTCGAAAGTTGCTTGAAGAAGAATTTGTAGTCAAAATCCTTAGGATTCAGGAAAATGTGATAAAAGTTGTTTTTTTTTTTTTCATTGTTTGCTATTGAAATGTAATTAGTTACCGTGCTTGAGCACCGCCAAGTGCGGGCGGCACTTGCTGTTCTGTCCGGGCTGTTGAGCGCTGTCGGTGGGAATTTAGAATTTTTCTTAGTTTATACTTTTTTNGGGAATTTTATGACGCGGTTAAGCGAACAAGGTACAAACGTCCGTTAACTAAGAGGTTGTCTTAGGTTTTTTCTATACATATATAACTGCACCAAAGTTAATGTGAAAGCTGTAGAGCTTATTGACTATGCATGGTGCGAGAGGATGTAAATAAGTACTGTGATGTCGTCTACCCAAATACATATCTTTATATTCAGTGCTGCTCCAAGCTTGTCGTTCTTTTACGAGTTTGTTTTTTCTTTTACGAGTTTGTTTTTTATTCCGAAATTTGTTCACTAAAAGAATACGCCGACTGCTGACGAGTTCGAGTAGTTCTTTTTCGTTAGTTCTGCAGTGTGAACTACAGGGCAGCATCCCATATGGACGTGTTGTACTTAAGATGGGGTTAGTCAAGTTCGAAAGAGAACGATCTCTCCCGAACGCTCGCCGCTGGAGGGAGGGAAACCACGTGACACTGCTGGCGCTATACATATCGAACTGATAACATCTCTCTCTTTACTACCGTGCTGTTAAATACCGCGCTGCGCGACAAGTTTTATATACAGGTAATGTGCACATGTGCGGAGCAGCTCTCGCCTGACCATACTCGGCCGCTGTCACTACCGAACTGAATAACCCCACCCCTTCGTGCAGCGGCAATGGACTCTCCCGTCTCGCCCTCATCTGGATTTCACTATACTGGACGCCCGCGCTTACGCAGATAACGTACGCGTTTTAGGTGTAAAAGTTACTGGCCGCTTACATTTTTACCATTCCTCCTTTCTGTCCGCATGTTCAGGCTTTCGTAACTATCTTTCTCTGTTGGTGACATCTAAGAGTTGAATTGGAATTGGAAAGGGCTTGTTAACGTCCCTCGCTGTCATGCCTGAAGGCTTATCAGGGGACGGTTTACAAACTAACTTATGACCTAACTTAAACGAACACCTATGCCATACCCAGAAGCTCCCGCACAACTGGCCGGCGGCGCACCAACCGACTGCGCCACGGCAGGTCGACATCTAGAGTTAAATTTGGAACGCAGCCGCTTGCTATTTGCTGATAAACTCGGAGAAAAAAAGTTTTCGTCCGGGAACTATTGACTGTAAAATCATATTTGTAAAATAATATTTTTATATTTTTATATATTTCAGTTGAGTGGTTTCTTTGTCATGTCGTAGGCTGAACTTCTTCCATACAAAATTGTCTATACAGAATTTTTTAAATTATCCTAGCGCCGTTTATTTTATTCACCGAATTGAAATGGATAAAAAAAGTAATTTATGCCTGTTGTTTGACGTGTCATGCTATCATTTCTTCACGGAACAGTTAAAATAACGAACTGGCTGAGTCAGTGGGGGCGTCCGCATTTTGGGATTCAGAATGTGGANTGACGTGTCATGCTATCATTTCTTCACGGAACAGTTAAAATAACGAACTGGCTGAGTCAGTGGGGGCGTCCGCATTTAGGGATTCAGAATGTGGTAACCCTGCCTAAGATGTTATGAACAAGTTTTTCTTCGTACCTTATTGTATTCCAGTAGACGCGTGTACTTTTGTCTTGGCTTCGCGCGTCTCATCCCCAGAATAATTTTCTCTGAAATATTAAGATAATGATTTCGGAAAGCTCTTTTCCAGAAACTGAAAATAAATCTCCTGATCTGCGATGAACAGTAATTCGGAATTCTGGTTTAATTTGTCAGATTTAGTTTGTCCCTTTATAATGTTGGAGTTATGTAAATAGATTCACCTTAGGCGAATATAGGCCTACAGGTTGAGTATGAAAGAATACCCCAACTTGGAAGGTCTATATTATCAAAACCAAACAACCTACAACCTTGGTTGACCAATAAAATGAACCGTGGAACTGTGAAGGGTTTACCATACATTCATAAATGTTCAATATGACCACCACGAGCGGCCCGAACGACATCTACGCGATAATCAAACTCGTTCCACACACTTGTCAGCATGTCCGGTGTTGTGGGTTGGATGGCGTCCGTAATTCTCGTTTTGAGGTCGTCAATGTTAGCCGGCAATGGTGGACAAATCACTTGGTCCTTTATGTACCCCCATAGAAAAAATCGTACGTGGTAAAATCCGGGCTTCTTGGGGGCCAGTGATGAAGAGCCTGGTCACCAGCTGCTCCTCGACCAATCCAGCGTTGCGGCAACGTCTCGTTCAGGTATCCGCGAACAGCTAAGTTTCAATGGGGTGGCGCACCATCCTGCTGAAAAATGAAGTCCCCCACCGCCTCTTCTAACTGAGGAAACGACCACTCTGTAAGTATGTCCAAATAAGGCATTCCAGTAACAGTGGACTCGTGAAAAGAGAAAAATCCGAAACAGTGTCTTTGGATACAGCGTAAAACACGTTCACTTTGGGGGACGCGCGCTCGTGTTCGGTGGTTTCATGTGGAGGCTCCTGACCCCATATCCGCACTTTGTGCCGGTTCATCTTACCATTTGTATGGAACGTCGCTTCATTGCTAAAAACCAGCTTATACATGAAGGCATCGTCTATCTCGTTCGGGGCAAGAACGAACGCGCAGAAATTACGTCTCAGTTCTTTATCCCTTTCGGCAAGAGCTTGTACAAACTGTAACCTATATGGTTTGTAAAGCAATCGCTTTCGCAACTTTATCCGTACCGTCGATTGAGGGATTTGCATTTCCCGGCTAGCTTGTCGAGTTGATATTCTCGGACAGCGAACGAACGCTTGTTGAATCCGTTGCACATTCTCTTCGGACACACTTGGCCTCCCGATCTTTAGCCTTTGCAAAGGCATCGTGTGTCACGGAACTGACGAAACCAACTTACGATACTCCACCTATCGAGAGGACGACGTTCGTATTTGCGACGGAATTCGCGTTGAACAGTCGTAACCGATTCACATTTAGCAAACTGAATAACACAGAACGCCTTCTGTCGTTCCGTCGCCATCGTGATGCGGACAAACACACAACACACGCTCATAGTGCGACGACAGACGCTCTCAATGTCATCTCTCGGCACATAAAGGAAACATCAGACCATCTCCTTCACATTGACGTGTCAAATGCGAGCTCGCTACCCCCTCACCACCTCCTCGGCCTTCACCTCAAACCGAGAATTACGAACGGCATCCAAACCGTAACACCGGACATGCTGACAAGATTTATTTAGTTATTTATTTAGTTATCAGTCTAACAAATACATTTAAAATTAGGGTTTAATGTAGTTAAAGCCATTTATAGCACTTGGCCCTTTAATTAACGTGAAAAAATAAGTTGAATTTTTACACTTTCAAATGTGTAGTGGGTAAAATAGTGGGTATTAAAATTTTAGCATTTATCACACACTTCATGCAACTTGAAATGTATTAATACATATAATGTGCAACGTTTAGTTAAGTNAAATTTTAGCATTTATCACACACTTCATGCAACTTGAAATGTATTAATACATATAATGTGCAACGTTTAGTTAAGTTTAAGCATGGAAATATATTGTGCACTATTGGTATTAAGTTAGCGCACTACATCTGACGTGGTTTGTTACCTTCTGCAGGGAACGTGAGATTGATTAGGAATGTCCGTGGCACACGGCTGAATATTGTATTGACGCATGATTACGGGTTACATAATGGCTTTTGCTTTGCTGCAAATTGTAATTATAGGCTGTCCACGGTTACTTTAAACTTTTCTGAATCCCTGCTAAAGTTCTATTTCCAGGATATTCTTCCTCCTTGAACAAACAAAGTTGAACCAAGTATAAAAAATAACACACAAGGGACAACGCACCGGATTCGTGCGCGCTCAATGTAATATTTTGCATAAGAACTTTTTCTTACTAGACCTTACCAACAACTTTTTTCTCCCCTTTTTATTCATATGAAATATAAATAAAATATTATATTTTATTGATGAAATATAATTAAAAGTTCAAACAAGGTACTTTTATGTCAACGCGTATATAAAACGCCTTTAATACGGGGCATATTTAGGTAAGAACCAAACGCGTCTTACACATGGAAATTTTTCAAAGGTTTGGTTAGAAAAGTGTGAAGAAACCGCGAATGGGCTATATTTTCTCTGTCGGAGACGATTTCCTGTGCGTCTGTTAGAAGAGAGATGGCTGGTTTCACCAACAAGGAATAAACTAGCCCCCAGCAAAGATTAAGTGGTCCTTAAGGATGTAGGGGTGTTTCACCATTATAAAACTCATAAGTGCCACTTAGCCGGGGGTTGCTTAAAGAAACAAGTTGCGAGTATTCTCATGTTGGTAGTGGTGCGTTGTGGTCATGTGACTAAACGAATTAATGACAATTAATACCGACGAAAGGGGGAAAGAAAACATTTCACCTGAAATGCTGTGCTTACTTTCGTTATAAGCAAACGAATCCTAACAAAAATTTTTTTATAATGAAAATTAAAGCTTTATCGTTTGCCTGACAAATATTAAGAATCAATGCAAATAGATGTCACTGCGTATACGAAAAATATGTGTGTATTCCATTCGTTCAACTCACTACGTGTTCCGAAATTTTGTTATGTTAAAGTTACGTACGTGAATAGATAAGTTTATAATTTGTTGAGGCTACTTTACTATCGTGGAAGTGCTGTGTTGCAATTCTGTGATGTTTTGTGATCAATTTCTTATTGATCATCAGTGTCAAGTGTGATTTTTCGCAGCAAAAGATACAACGATCCATACAGGCGCGAGCTGTTTTTTGACTAGTCAGAAGTTAAACTGCTTTATATTTTATCTACGGTACTCGTGTAATGTTTTAGACTCTTTACATATATTTGCGTAGCTTTGTTCAAGCATTTATAAATACAATGTTTCATAAACAATAATAAATTAGGCTAATGATAAATTTTAAAATGAAACTGTTGTCTTGTTTAGGCACTGATTGAATATTCTCTGAACGTAATGTATATTCCGTGCAAAACCTTACTAAATTATGTTCAAGAAAATTACTAAAAATAGTTTTGCCCCCAGAAAGCAACACTGGGCCTACATTTACTAAAAGACCATCACTAATTTTTCTACCTAATATAACTGTTATGTGTTTCACGTACGACATTACTGCCGTGTTTTTAAGATTCGGCACAAGTTTCGTTGGAAATTAGTAAAGGTATTTATATTTAACAGACTTTTTCAGTGACAGTCTTGACCTTGGTAGCTATTTAGAAATTGCCTACGTTCATGACGCGTCCTTCATGCACTATGCAATGTCTCGCCGATAATAATGAAGAAAATGCATCTCCCCTTTCAGGATAGCATGGTTAATTAATATCTTGACTTATCACTAAACCAAAATTGAACTTTCTGAAATAGTGATAGATTGATAACACCATTGACGATATTCATGTGCAATTTAAAAACGCACTGTGCCCGAATTTGATTAAAAATAATTATCACCAATTATCATAGCCTGTATGACATATTTAACCAAAGTAATCATATAGTTTTACATATCGAACAAATAGGCCTTATGTTTGACACACATTTCCGCTGTAAAATTTACATGTTTTTAATAGAACTTAACGAAAATGTGACGGAGTCGTATGCAGTGTAGTGAAGGCAAACATTTTTTCCATTTATTTCAAATACTTCTGTGACTTTTGCGTACTCAATAAAATCATATTTTATCAATCAGTTACCTGCGTAATAATACTCAATTTTCTATGTATATATTGGCCTTGCTTCCTGTAAATACCTTTAAAATGCACATATAAACAATATGTGTGCCTTTCACGAGTTTTAGCTCACGTTGTATTATTTTCGACCATCATTTCAGCCTGAATAACTTTTATACCCTTTGACTTCTTACTTTTATTTACTAACAAATTAAATTACAGAAGTTGATACTGTATAAAACATTTGGGGTTATCTATACAAAAAATTTTCCGTAGCAGCCATTTTACTTTTATTTTTCTTTACGGTTAAGGGACTCTTAAGGATTTAAGTGGCCGATTTCGGACCCCGAAATTAAGGGTTACCTAGCGCTGTTTAAGGGCCACTTAAAGTTGGTGAAGCAGTCCGTAGCCTTATGTGTCACTTACTGTGCATTTAAGTAACGCTTATATTAGGGGATGTTGGTGAAACCGGCCAAGAGTGTTTGTGGAAAGTGTTGGCGCCGGGGTTTAGTTGCGCGAGCGGCCCTCTCAACGTCTCGCAACGTTTTGCCACGCATCCGGTCGTTCTCGTGTCGTCCCGGCTGGCTGCCACCGACATTCTGGGCGAGGCGAGGCCTTGCAGCACCGCTTGCCTGCAGGTAGTGCCGAGATGCTGTGTTCAAACTGCGAATCCAGCTGTGCCGCCTTGATACGCTCTTCATGGTAAACCAAGCACTTTCGAAAGCCCTGCTTAACATCTACTTTAATGAACATTGCGTATTATCCCACCTTACATAAAATCAAGGTTTACTCTACTCAGGTTAGGAACAAAACGTGATTTCTTACGGAGAGTTTGCTATTACGAAAATTTCCACCGCTAGGTGCGCAGTGCTCCAAAAGGTAACTTTTAATTACAATTTTAAGCTACGTAAATAATAAAAGAGTGAGATTTTACTTAGTTACNCTGCAGGTAGTGCCGAGATGCTGTGTTCAAACTGCGAATCCAGCTGTGCCGCCTTGATACGCTCTTCATGGTAAACCAAGCACTTTCGAAAGCCCTGCTTAACATCTACTTTAATGAACATTGCGTATTATCCCACCTTACATAAAATCAAGGTTTACTCTACTCAGGTTAGGAACAAAACGTGATTTCTTACGGAGAGTTTGCTATTACGAAAATTTCCACCGCTAGGTGCGCTGTGCTCCAAAAGGTAACTTTTAATTACAATTTTAAGCTACGTAAATAATAAAAGAGTGAGATTTTACTTAGTTACNTGTGCTCCAAAAGGTAACTTTTAATTACAATTTTAAGCTACGTAAATAATAAAAGAGTGAGATTTTACTTAGTTACGATGTTATCTAATATTTGATTTGAGCTTATTACAATTATCATATTTTTTAACGTACAAAATAGTGGCGAAAAGTTTTGGTTGCCAAACATTAAACGCTGATATTCCCAACAAGTAGTCGAAGTAACATTACTTAAATTAACATTGCTATGGGTATTCGTGCATCGGTCCAGTGAACCTGTAAAATTATTATAAAAGTAAACCTTTTTACAAATGTGCTTCTTCTTAAAATAATTTGCGTCTTCACAAAATAGAAAGCTGAAGAAATAATTTAAGTACGTATTCACAAATGCTTACCTAACACTTGTAATTCAACATTTAAAAATGGAACTACTTTCTCACAGTCGTTGCCATCTTCACTGAGCGCACGCCGGGCAGTTTGATGCTCTCGCCATCTTCGTTTCTCCAGTCGACCGCTAGAGTGCACGACCATCGTCTGCTAGGGTCTCGGTGGTCTTCGGCCATCTTNACCATCGTCTGCTAGGGTCTCGGTGGTCTTCGGCCATCTTCGTTTCCCCTATGACTTGTCAGGGGGGACGGCAACAACGTTTGCGTTACCGCTGGCGGTCGTTAGGAGCACTCGTACCGACACACGACCGAACTCCGACGTGCAGCACGCAGAACATACACCTGAAGGTGAAGACGGTGGCATCCCCCCGTCTTCAGTCGCCAAGATCTTATGAGTTTTTCTGTGATTAAAATTTTTTTGTTTTAAGAGGTAAATTTTGTTAGAAATGGAGGCCAAAGGTCAAGGTCGCATGCCGTCATCCAAGGTCAGGTTAAGGTCAAGGCCACATTTTGTAATACAGGGTGGTCATGGTTGCTTGTTGACATGATTCCTGCTGTTGTGACTTAGGCAAATGTATTTTCTCAGAGTGTACGCATGTTTTCCTTCATCCTTGAATATACGTACTTGTATATAGTATATAAACGAAACAACTTTTTTTACCTTTCCTTGTATAACTGAATTCCTCTCGTAAAGGGTAGTGTATGAGTGACTCGGTTGGTCTGCCACCCTGGAGCCTGACTCGACTCACGACTAGTGTATGTACACCATCCCTTTGACTCGTCGAAACGTAGACGCTACTCGCCTCCTTGTGATATGATGTACAGGGAGGGTCATAGGGTCTGAGTTATTTTTACCAGGCACAGACTATAAGGTGCCTTGGAGATTTAATAGTGTGAAAAATAATGTAGTCACCCGGTGTTTCAAATGTACTAGGTTATATTGTCTGGAATAATAATCTATTTGTATCAGTGCGTAGCAGTGACCTTTCTCTTGCGCGATTAATGGTTTAAATGTATGTTGTTTTGGCAAAGGAATACAGTCTTTACAAGTTGCGTAATGCGTGTCGCACTTGACGCATTGTAGTCATTTTTGCGGTGGGCCCTTGTGATCATTAATTCTTTCTCACGTCGGCGTACATTCTAGCTTTTACTAAACTCTTGGAATGATAGCAACACTGATATCATTATTATGGACTGTAGCTCTATCGGTTATTTTTTTTATATATATTGTGACTCGTTATGACATGATGCTCTTGATGTACTTATATATATGTCAGACCTGTATTGTTTTTTTACGCGACCGATTTTTCATGTACAGGACGATTTCATATCTTTTACTTTCGGTTTCCCGACCCTTGCGCTTGGCTGACGGTGTTTATTTATATTAACGCATACTTGTTTTAGTGTCTCCTGCGACTACGTATGTCTTGTTATCGATACAGTTGTATACCGCTTTATTTTCCAATATATAACTGGTTGTTAAGTGTTACCCAGGCTAACGATGAATCGGGCCGCGGGCCCTTGTGTTGTTCTGATGGCGTTAGTCGTAAACATCATAGTCGATTTCGCAGTGCTGACTCTCAGTGCTGCCTTTATGCAGTACCGAGTCCGAGCAGTTCTGTTTAACAACCGGAGTCAAAAGATACCAACGTTATTAAATATAGTGGTAGGTTGCGGTCGAATACGAAACTATGTTGTAATTGTCTGTAGTGGGATAGAGGAAAATCAGTATGCATGCATTTGCTAAATGAGTGCATGCAGGCCGATGCGTATGTGTGTGCTATTGCAGACCCTACACTCCATTTAACGGTAACCTTGCGACGCGCCTGTACGTATACCTTTATTTTCTTTACATGCGTGGATGGTTGTTACATGTTCCAGAACTTACAAGAAGAATGGTTTGGAAATGCTGACCAACCATGCTTGTAATGGGGCTTAAGGCCTACTTGTCCTTATCTCCTTGATTGCAGTCGGGAAGTGATGACTGGGAT
Organism: Clitarchus hookeri; assembly: GCA_002778355.1. Taxonomy (NCBI): domain Eukaryota; kingdom Metazoa; phylum Arthropoda; class Insecta; order Phasmatodea; family Phasmatidae; genus Clitarchus; species Clitarchus hookeri. The sequence continues at coordinate 512,437 of NQII01001751.1, read as the reverse complement.
ATGATTTTGGTGGACGTAGCTTCGGAGGGTGGGAAACGTCAGGCAACTATGCTTATAAGAGGGCTAAAAGTGGACTTGTCGCTACCACCCTGTTCGTCATATGATATGCATTTATTGAATATAGCTTCTGTGGGTGGGAAATGACAGCCAACTATGCTTATACGAAAATCTAAGGTCTACTGATCCTGTGGTCCTTTTATTCGTGATTCCTATGTACATTTGTTCAGAAAAAATGACACATTTGTGTACATTGAAAGTGTCATATTTGTCTGTCTCATTTAGAATTTTTTTCCTTGAAGTTTGTGCAAAAGTGTTGCGCAAGTTGGGCTGCAAAGTGCACCTCTTCGCGCAGTTTCGTTTGCAAGCCACTATATACTCACGATGGGAAAACTCTTTTTTTGAATGAGAAAAACTTGTTCATAACATGTTTATTACATTTGCAGCATGTAGTATATAGTAGTTAGCAACGAAATACCATCATGAACATTATAATAAACATTCTTATTTGGTGTTTATTTGATGGTTATATTTTATTTACTGGTTTTAATATTTCATTTGCTGTTTTTTTNTAAACATTCTTATTTGGTGTTTATTTGATGGTTATATTTTATTTACTGGTTTTAATATTTCATTTGCTGTTTTTTTATGTATATTTGATGTTTTATAATTTTTATTTAGTGGATTTTAGTATTTTTATTTGGTGGTTTTAGTACTTTTTATTTGGCGGTTTTTAATATTTTTTATTTGGCGGTTTTTAATATTTTTTATTTGGCGGGTTTTGATATATTTTTTTGGTGGTTTTATTATTTTTANTTTTTTATTTGGCGGTTTTTAATATTTTTTATTTGGCGGGTTTTGATATATTTTTTTGGTGGTTTTATTATTTTTATTTGGTTGTGGTTATTATTTTTTATTTGGTGGTTTTTATAATTATATTTTGTTTAGAGTTTAGTATTATTGGTTTTATTAATTTTTATTTCGAGTATATAATTATTTATTTGGAGTTTAATAAGTGCCCCTGAACAGCTTTAGTAAGGTTAGATTTTACTGTGGAGTGGGGAAGGAATCCGAGATATCCTGTATTAAGAAACTAGCCTAGCGTTCGCCTGGAGTGATTTCGGGAAACCTAAAATCAGGATGGCCGGACCGGAATTAGATCCCCGGTCCCCCAGAATACGGATCGAGTGGTTTACCACGGCGCTTGCGCGCTCGGTTACACTGAAGTAAACTAGCAGAACAGCTCTGTGATCGTGTTTCGTGGTATCAGCAACTGAAATGCTGCAGTGTTTCCTCTGAGTGAATTACAGTCCTGTTTGTTGTGGGACCAAAAACAAATATTGTTGGAGGAACAACCTGTGTTGCTGTAGGGAGTGTGTGTTCTGCTGCAGTAACTGTGTTTATATTTGCGCTATAATCGCAAACATGACCACAGCAAATAGCTCCATTGCTATTATCATCCACATGAACAATATTTAGGTGGTACCAACAACCCATCTGATTTCTGCGACTATTTTAATTCTGCATGGGTTACGGGCACTGTAATTCGCTTCCTACAGCCATATTTTTTTTTTTTTTGCCAACTGAAGTGTTGAAATACGGAATCTTGCTGCCGGCGGGCAGAGGTAACCTGCGTAATGTCTTGTTGCTCCCGAGTTGTTTACGCGCAGCTGCCGTGACGTATTTCCGGTTCCGTGGGCTGCCTGTGATATCTCGTCGGCGACTGTGAAACACTTCCGGCTGCTTATTTTAGCTTGGCGTTGACTCGCGCATTTCAACTCCGCTGGATTATTACACAACTTCGTTAAAAACTCAGAGCGATACAGATGTTACGTGTGTAGATTTCACATTGAAAAAAAAAATCTAGTTGCTGGTGCCCAATATATTTACTTACAGTATGTTTTTAAACTACATTTTGTTCACCCAACTGAAATTTTCGTGCTCCAAACATCCGCATACGTTCCGCTGAACCAAAAAATGTTTTTAAAAATAACGTGTTGGGCCAAGCACCTATTTAGTTGTTAAAAAATCTTCAGCACGTGTTTAGTACACAGCCATTTCAATACTATATGATCAACTAATATGGTTATCTAAAGTTTCATGTTAAATCACGGGAATTCCAAATAACTATTTTGTTGGTTTGAACAACCTGACGTTAATGCTCGTATTTGCTGTAACAGCAAAATCGAATGATAAAAATAATAATAAAAACCAGCCAAGTGAAAAAATGAGTTTTTACTTTCGAGTTTTTTTTGTGGAAACTTTGTTTTGGAACTGAATGTCTTCTACCTCAATTTTGGTAAANTGAGTTTTTACTTTCGAGTTTTTTTTGTGGAAACTTTGTTTTGGAACTGAATGTCTTCTACCTCAATTTTGGTAAATGATAAAAAACAATAGTGGACAGCGAGAAAATAGGCAGTCTAATCTGCTGACATAAACGGAAAATGTCACCGTTTGTTAATAAAGAAAAGGGATGAAGGATTACTGTAATATTTATTTAAATGAACTTTTCAACTATATAATGAAAATTAAGGTAGTAATTTAGCATGTAATGGCTGACGAATAAGGTAATTAATTCCTTNACTTTTCAACTATATAATGAAAATTAAGGTAGTAATTTAGCATGTAATGGCTGACGAATAAGGTAATTAATTCCTTGTAAAATATTTTCATGTTATAAACTATATAGTTACATGAAGGACTCTGAAAGACACATTATAATTTGGCGGGCTTCGATACACTAGCACAATTACTCGATGCTCCAGAATATTCCTTAATCGTGAATGCAACATATAAGCATATATTATTTAATATTCAATTTTATTTTTTACCCACATGCTATTGTATTCCGAATTAATATTAGTTTATAATCTGAGGCTTTCTAACCGCTGTTATGAATAAGCATAAGTATGCTTGGCCAGATTTAACGTGGCGGAATTTGAACAGTACAGTTTTTAATACCTCGTTTATTTCAATGGCTTTAAAGTAGTCTAAATTCTAATTAATTAAAGATGAATTTTAATTATCTGTGATTATTTAGAGAACTCTAAGTATATGTACTGTGTAGAAAAGAGAAACTTTTTTTGGATGCTGTATGGTTTTCAGTAATTGCAATATATGTTTAATTCAAAGAGTGTTACAGACACGTACAGGTTTCCTGTTGTTAGAATGTTTCTTTATATGTTTTTGTTTATGCTAATACATTATTAATAGCAAATACATATTATTTGAGCGTATTTTGTTTAAAGTAAATAAATATAGCTTCATACCAAAGGAAAAGGTTTTGCAATGTTAAAAGTTGTATGTGTATATAAGTATGTATACTTATATGTTTTTTAAAAATTAAGTAAAGCAGTGTACGAAATTGCATCGAGATCGGCCAACAAAATTGTAACTAGTGCTCCACCTTAAGATGGCTGCCTGGTTAGGCCGCCGAATGGTGTGCAGAGCCATGCCACGTGTCTGAGTGAGGTATGCTTACGAATAGTATTTAAGAAGCGTTACGCGTCTGTATACCTTTTTCAGTTCCTCCATTTATCTCTAAAGTATGTTTTTGTGATGGTGAAAATTACTCAAACGGTAATTTTTAGGTATGAACATTCCTGTACAAAACATTAAAAAAGGAGCAGGGATGTGCATCAAACCTTTATTTTTACTATTATGTCATAAAATGGTAGGGTCTCCGCTGAAAGTTTCAGAGGCGCGTTCTCGACGGCAAAACTGCACGCCAGTTCAGTTCTTTGCGCGTACAGGCGACGTGAGTTAATGCGCATGTCTCGGTCGCCCATAGCGCTCGCACGCTTTTAGGCCTCAGACGTGCAACATTCCTTCAACCAGGCAGCCACCTTAAGAGTACATGGAACCGAGAATTTTTTTTTTGCTTTCGAGGCACGACGATACGGGCGATAATAACTCGCGCGACCAGAGCCCCTCCCCTCTACGAGCAAGGCGCTGAGCGTCCCGTCGTTCAGCCCCGTCGCTCCTACGAGCAAGGCGCCGAGCGTCTCGTCGCTCCTACGAGCAAGGCGCCGAGCGTCTCGTCGCTCCTACGAGCAAGGCGCCGAGCGTCTCGTCGCTCCTACGAGCAAGGCGCCGAGCGTCTCGTCGCTCCTACGCGCAAGGCGCCGAGCGTCCCGTCGCAGCTACGCGCAATGCTTCTGCGATTACGCTTTCCTGTACAAATGAGATATGCAACAGTGTGATTTTTTTTTATATGCGATGAAAACCCATATATAAACCACGACTGTACATTATTATTTTTCTCCCATCTATTTAGGAAACTGAGCAGGAAAACTTTATAAATGCTTTTTTTGCTGAGATACGCGAAAACGTGCAAGCAACGAATGTACAGAAAATATGCCCGGACTACGGACTCTTAAGGCATTTTTGCTTCTTTCATGAATTTTGTTTTGGTGCGATCAGAACCTAAATTACTTGCTGCACAAAATATAGAAATTCTATAACCCAAAGGCGAAGATGTATACCGATATCCGAAATACGTTATAATAATATATTAGAGATTTTATACAATACATAAACATATCTTGGCGAACAAAAACAATTTGGGTACCCATTTACTCTCGCTATGATGCCCGTTATTAGATTTAGGGAGCGGCAATGTATGACCTGCTCACCGTAGTTGTTATGTCACTACGTGTGACAAGTTGAACGTTAGTAGACAGTTATTCACAGTAAGGAATGGCGGTATCATCAGTTAGTTGTGAAAAAGAAACGGAAAATGTTAACGCCAGCGGTTACGAAAGACAACTGCGTGTGCAAACGTGAATGAAAGTTGCGTTTGCTAGGATGCAGCAATGAACGGTATTGCACAAGGCGTAGATCAAATATACATCGTGTAAACACAACCAACGTTAAGGTTGAAGGAAGTTGCTATTTATCGTCGGAAGTGGTTTATATGGCTGGCATACGCCTTTGAAATCTATGCTGAAACAATTTATTGGCATATGTTGGCAGTAGAGGGATTATGGCGACTTTGGCACATCGGGACCTGGGATCGCAGCTGTTCGTGCTGTCATTCCGATCGGCCGGTGGCCAAAATGGTGACCTTTGTCCTTGACCCCTGTGGCCTCTGACCTTAAAACCCATAAAAATACATTTTTTTAACTATTTAAAAATTATAAAAAAAAACTTAAAAATATGGAGAGGTTCCCCACATCCCCCCTCCGCCCATACTGATTACACCATCTTGGTAGGCATCACAGCCACCATCCGCCATTTTGGTCGGTGCAGTCCGCAACATTTGTATGGTCTGTTTCATGTAAGTTGGCAAGATTCTGACAGTTCGACCAAAGTAGCGCCAATGTTTACTTTTCGTGTATGTATCCTTTCGCCATCAGCTGGTGCATCAAGTGGAGGCTGTATTTGTTATCAACACACTGTCAGCTAATCCACTTGCCATTGTACTGTAATGCTAAACAAATTTTAAGATGTTTTAGACTGACGTCTGTCTAAAAAAATTAGTAGGTTATAAAAGTAAAAATATAAAACCTAGCAAAAAATTAAATATCGGCTAACTCGTTTTTANCTAGCAAAAAATTAAATATCGGCTAACTCGTTTTTAATTTGTCCGAGACAGTGAATTTGGGTTAACGTTTGCGAGACGGTAGTTGTAGCTATTATCACACTTTGGACATTATAGCTAATATATTCGTCAACCTTTATACACTCGTGGAATAACGCTAGAATTGCTTAAATACTGTTCACGCGTTTCCCACTTTCTTAGGAAACAAGGAAATGGGTTTTCGGGAGAACAATATGGCGTATAATTTACGTAGACGAACGATTACCGGCCGAATATAAATTACTAGTACTCAAAATCGCTGTACACGAAATATATGTTACTTTAAAAATTATGCAGAGCTTGCGAAAATAAAACTATTGGTACCTGTTCGTAAATTGGTTATAGATTTAATACGAGCGCTATTCTTTTCTGGCTGGTAATGCTTCGAAAAGATCCGATAGATGGCGCGCACAACATGTCAGAGCGAGGTGTGAGCCGCTTGTTTTCTCAATAGATCGCGTCTTTTTTTAAGTTGACTGTTCTTCTATTACTGGCCCGGAACGACACGATTTTGAAATATATTTCGTCAAATTATTAGCAAAAATAATTCAACAATATTATGCAATATTTCTGTATGCTTTTGGATTTAATATAAAGCGTGTATGGAAAGCATGATTGGAGAGCGGTGATAAGACTTGAAAAAGGGTTTTGAAAGTTGCGTTTCATTTGGATACGAATCGTTTTAATGTACCTTTCATTTTGAACACCTATACATTTCTACTTTAGCACTAAGTTTAGTTTCTAACACTAAAAACCGCNTTAATGTACCTTTCATTTTGAACACCTATACATTTCTACTTTAGCACTAAGTTTAGTTTCTAACACTAAAAACCGCTCTTTTATGACCGCGTAAAATAAAATGTATTAATTAATCTAGGAACCCATTTCTTATCCGCGTATTTTCTGCTTGTCTGATGTGCGTAGGCAGTGCACTCAGAATAGCCAACGTAATATTAATTNTTAATGTACCTTTCATTTTGAACACCTATACATTTCTACTTTAGCACTAAGTTTAGTTTCTAACACTAAAAACCGCACTTTTATGACCGCGTAAAATAAAATGTATTAATTAATCTAGGAACCCATTTCTTATCCTCGTATTTTCTGCTTGTCTGATGTGCGTAGGCAGTGCACTCAGAATAGCCAACGTAATATTAATTTTAGTTTCTTTCATGCATCAGCTGATACAGGTTTTGTAAATGGCACATTGTTTGTTTCGAATACGTCAAGTTGCCACTCGCTGACTGTCAAAATCTCGCCAACATGTATGAAACAGACTATAGATGCTTGTCAAAGAAACTGTTTATTTTGCTGGTAGGGCATGGCTACACTGAGAAAAAAGAGTTGTTGAATGAACCATTTAGACTGTTAAAAATTGGGACAACCATATGATGGGTTGTAAGTACCATCTAAAATATATCAGCATTGATAGTAATACTAACAGAACTGTTCGTTGTATTCTTGTCTGTGATCGTATTTGCTACTGAACATATGGTTGCTACAGCAGAGCACTGTGTTCTTGCTACAAAACAGATAATAACTTCAACAGAACAATGTGATTGTTCCCAGGTTATTGATTGTTGTGGAAACAATCCAAATATTGTTGAAGTTGTTCTGCTGGAGATACGGTTCCTACAACCACATTTTTTTTCTCAGTGTACAGAACAACATTGTGGTAAGAATTTATAGTATTTGCTAATTTCTGTTTTATGGTGTATTGNTTGTTCTGCTGGAGATACGGTTCCTACAACCACATTTTTTTCTCAGTGTACAGAACAACATTGTGGTAAGAATTTATAGTATTTGCTAATTTCTGTTTTATGGTGTATTGTAGTGCTCTGTTAACGAATCTATACATATTTTAATAGACCAACCACTAATTAAATTAAGGCATTGTATGGGAATGGCGAATTTCACTGTAGGGTTAAGATTGTAATTCTTGCAAGGGGGCTCTCAAAATAATGTTAAATTAGTACTCTTCCTTCTCTTCGGCCAATTTTTATTTACAGATGCAGATTAAATACTGTGTAAACGTATGCAAACAGTTAACAGTGTTAAACTAGGTGCAAGAATACACACACCTCAGTTTATAAAGAGCATTACACGAACAGCGTAATGGCCATTGAAACTACATGATAAAGTCGAAGGAATAAATCTACAAGAGTATGTAGACTCTTAACTGTTGGGGTTATAAAGTAGAATACGCAGACAAGTGAATATTGACGCTCTTTGTAATGTGCTATTTCGATGTTGGTTTATAGACAATTTCTATTGTCCAGGTAGGCATTCAGTATTCAGTCTCTTAATGCTTTATCGCAGACAGGTTCGTGAGGGGCAATGGTCGAGCAAGGAGTACGGAAGTCGACTGCTGTTGATGGCGTTGATCAAAATATGGGTAGCGGTTACGTATATTTACCCGTGGGCCACCACCACGTTGTTTGAAACAGCACGCAAGCTATATTTGACCTTTATTTATGACAAATGGCATATGCGAAATAGTTTCAAGCACTTTTAAATGGTCGCATTGACGACGGAGGGATATCGTAAAAACAACCATCAGTAGTGCAGGCCGTCAGGCCGAAGGAACGATGGTAAGCTAGTAATATGGAGGACGGATTGTTAGCTAGTGACAGTTTCCAAGAGTTATCCGCTCGCTTTGCTAACGCGGAACTCCTTGGTCGGCTATAAAGTATTTTCTGCGAAGGCAAACACGAGCGAGTATGTTTGACACGCCACGACATAAGCGGGAGAGGCAGTGGAAGAAACGGCCTGCTAACATTTCAAAAAAAAAAAAAATTCTGTGCTGTGTCACACCGAGACAGACGAGGTAAAAGATGTTCGCAGTAAAGTGAACACTTTTGAAACATACTTTAGGAAAAGTCTTAGTTCCTAAGACTGATGTGCTGCGAGTGTAATGTTGAACTTGATGACAGCTGAAGTTAGCGTCTTGTTTTATTCACATTACAGTTTGAATATGCACTTTAGCAAGACATACGTTCCTTACAGTTCTACGGTTTTACTTGGACGACTTGAGAATAAAGTGATCAGGCCACGGCATCGTTAATTTTACATATTGTGGATAGATACAAAACTAGACGAAAAGCAGATCCTAAGACGGCATTCAAAAGTGCTCAATCAATCCTGAACAGCCTCGACGCACCGACAAACGAGGCCATTCCAATCAAGGACAGCGCTTCTAGGACAACAAAACACGGACAACCATTCCATCACGAAAACAAGACAAACATTCTTAAAGCCTATGATCGCCCGTTGAAAAGGTCACTACAGCAGGCACGGCCACAATACTGACAAAGCAGGTGACCTTAGCTGTGCGTCCGAGTTAAGCCGATATTACACGATACCTGCTGCCGTACTTGATCTTGTAGAAGCTTCTATAAGACCTTGTGCACGAGCTGATATATCAGCCATTATGAGAGCCGGCATGGAAGCTTCCTATTATACAACAGTTGGCGTATTAACATTCGACGCACTCCGTGGGTGCGTAGCGTATGGTATGTAGACAAATGAACCCCGCACGTAGTACTGCTACTAGTCGGTAACAACTATGTGGCAGTAACTTATGCAGGCCTATTAAAAAAACTAGCGGGCACATCATTATATCTACTGCCCTATTACTGTTGGCAGTTACATAACTGTAATGCTTGCTATGTAGTTTCATTAATTATTTGAAAACGATAATGTTAAATTACGAAAGTAATTTAATTTTGGCAAACATTTTTAACAGTTCGCAAGATGACGTTTTTCCCTCAATTTACCAACTTGTTTTCCTTATTTAACATTTTAGAAAAAAAACTGCCCGGAGTTTCGAACTGTAACAATGCGCTACCAATTCACTCGCATCCTTAACTGTTTAGATACGCATATTAGGCCTATAGGCTATGCAAACACGTAGAACCCTTCGTAATTAATTTTATCTGTTAGATAATATTTTTAATATTTTGTATGGTTTTAAACAGTAATGAAAATTCATCATCGTCAATATTATTCATCTACGTCGAATTTTAAATCCCCTTGAAAGTGTTTCAACCTCACGGACGTATATACTCAAGCTGGTTTATTAATCAATTCGTTTCAAGTAGTAGCCACGGGGAGCGCCGTACGCTCCGAAATTGCGATGTGATTGGCCAAGTACAAAAGCCGGTATAGAACCTGCCACGAAAAAAAAAAAGAAATTTCTAGTGCCAAACCTGGCATGAATTTTGGCCGTACAAGGCGACAAAGGCCATGTTTGGTGCCACTCTAGCATGTATAATGGCCGCTATGGCAGACCTTTCACAAGCTTTTACGGAATGTGGCCTTCAGGGACGAGACATACATAAGGGTGTGTCGCAGGGCCAAGCCCCATATGACTACGAGGAAGGAAATATGGAAGTCACTTTCTTATTCATACGCTTAGGTTTTATGACACTGTATTTATGTTTATGGTAGTTGAATTTAATGCTGTGTTTTTTCTTTCAACCAATTATTATGGGTCATTTCTTTTGTTTATTATAAAGAAGTAAATCGTTTATACAAAAATGGAAAACAAAATACAGAATAAAACTAAGGAAGTTGCACGTTTCTTTGTCACATTATTATTCATACAGTTGTCACAATTAATGAAACAACCCCCCCCCCCCNTATCGTGGCTGTAATAACTGCTTTGCATCTGCGCTGCATGGAGTTGACTAGCTTCTCACACCTTCCACAACTGATGCTGTACCAATCCTGTCACTACTCTTTTCAGCTCCTTGGAAGAAACATTTCTATTCCTGCTATGTTCTCGAGACTTCAGAAATGAATGCCCATATATGTTCAATGGGGTTGAGGTCGGGAGACTGAGTAGTAGTTTGTTTTCGAATCATTAAAATTTACGTTTCCTTAAGACCACATATATTCTTTGGGTAGTTTTCATGTTGAACAATGTAGGAAGGTAGCATTCNAAAATTTACGTTTCCTTAAGACCACATATATTCTTTGGGTAGTTTTCATGTTGAACAATGTAGGAAGGTAGCATTCGTAATTTTGCTGCACTTTGCTTCACATTCTTCTGTAGAATATCATTATACACGATCTTGTCCTTTGTACCACCAATAAATCGAATTTTCTCGACCTCTTTTGCAGAGACACCCTCCCAAACCATAACCGAACGTCACCCGTGTTTAACTGTAAGGAGTGTGTTGGTAAAAATAATACAAATAAAACTAAAACACACATTTTATCATTACTATAGTACATATACTGCATTTTTTTGAACCTAAGAATGTTGTAAACCTTTTTAGATGTTGGGTATTTTTTCATGGTTTCGTGACATGTGATAATTCCATAAAAATCAGGTTATATGAAAANACCTTTTTAGATGTTGGGTATTTTTTCATGGTTTCGTGACATGTGATAATTCCATAAAAATCAGGTTATATGAAAAATAATTGTTTTTAAGCGTAATTTCGTGCGAATTAAAAAAAAAAGTGTTAAACACAAAATTGGTTTCAGCTAAGCTGTTTTCTTTAAGTCTCAGGAGCGCCATGTTGCAATTGCGTGGAGATCCGGCACTTGGTTTATCTGCGAAAGGGTTTAACTTATAGCTATTTTTAACGNAGCCATGTTGCAATTGCGTGGAGATCCGGCACTTGGTTTATCTGCGAAAGGGTTTAACTTATAGCTATTTTTAACGTTAATCTCAAAGAGTAAAATTGAAATACGTGTGAAAGACATAAATAACATTTTGCCAAGAAATTATTATTGTTACGGTTCCGACTATATGGAGTGAGTGAAGAGATTTGGACGGGTGGTAACATCGAGGTCTTGAGCGCCGATGAGGATGAAGCGAGGTGAGGATGGAGCAGCGCCGGAATGAAGAGGCGGGGGTAACGAGAGATCCCCGAGAAAATCCACCGACCAGCGGCACCGTCCGGCACGATTGTCACATGCGAAAAACCGGGGGTGACCCCGCCGGGAATCGAAACAGGTTTGCCTAGGTGGGATGCGAGTAGTCTAGCCACTACACCACCGCAGCCCCCTGACGACATGGTCATTTTTGAGCTGTAGCATAATGTACTAATTTCCTTTTTAAAATTTGCACGGAGGAAAAATGTAATAAAACTGCATTCCTCTCTTAACGTGCCAGTAATTTCTATACGTACCCTGAAAAACTAGTTGCGACAAGTTGGTAAAGTTAGGACGTAGTTGTTTCCTTAAAGAAACGGGCAGATATGAGGTTGGTTGGTTGGTTGGCATGGCAACAGCGGTTCGCGGGAGAGGAAGTCGTCACGGGCCTTGCCTCTGCTGCGGCTCTAACGGAGCGACGTGCACGGCTGTGCACACACCATGGGNGGGGGGGGGGGGTGTAGAGTTCGTCTGCGAGCTGCACAGTAGCCACTCTCCGACACTGGGCTGCTTCTATGCGGATAGGATTCAAGGTTAGAACACTGTTCACGTAGTCAGATGCTTTCAGATAATTGTGAACGTACTCTTGATCTAGTTTCAACGTAAATAAATTATATTCAAGATGGTCAGTAGGGCGCGTGTACAGGATTTAGGAAATGGGAGGATGTGTTCTGGTAGAGATGAAGCTGTTATATCATATTTGCCTCCAGTTTCGCAACGNAGGATTTAGGAAATGGGAGGATGTGTTCTGGTAGAGATGAAGCTGTTATATCATATTTGCCTCCAGTTTCGCAACGTACATAATTTTGTGGCACTGCCAAGTTATAGAAATATTAAGAGAGAAAACCAAGTGGCATTACTATTTAGAGTATAATTAAGACTGAGATTGGCACAGTTTCCTTCACAATTTTTAAAGTGCTGTTTTGTTTCACATACTGGTACTTAATGCGGGGGGTTTTGACTCCCAAAACCCCTATCTTGAGCACGACCCTGGCACTAAAGTATTTCACTCATGTGAAAGGGTGGATCTGNTTTTGACTCCCAAAACCCCTATCTTGAGCACGACCCTGGCACTAAAGTATTTCACTCATGTGAAAGGGTGGATCTGTCGAAAATTCAAATCCAAACACACACGTTCATCAATATTGACCAAGTGACTTTGACAGTTGCAGTGCTGACGGGCAAGTCAGTGTTTGGGAAAGGTGCTGAATACGAAAATCGTTTAATAGTCTATACACGGTTACTTATAACTTCTCTGAAGCCGTGTTCAAGTTCTACTCTCACGATATTATTCCGCCTCATGCAAACAAAGCTTAACTAAGGTTACTTCTGCTACAGGTTGGGTAGATGAATCTTAAAAAAGTCAAGGGAAAATTTTCGCCAGTAGGTTAGCGCTAGTGTCGGCAATGTACCAGATTTTCTCAATTTTCTACGTAAAAAACAGTATAATTTTAATAATCGAAAATCAAATATATAATAACTTCGTAACTAAGTAAAATCTTTATATTTTGTCATTCACGCAACTTAAAACTGTTATTAAAAGTTTCCTTTTGGAACACTGCGTACCTAGCGGCGACAATTTTCCCTATTCCAAACTCTCCCATGAGAAATCTCGTTTTGTTCCTAACCTGAGTAGAATTTACCTTGGCTTAACTAAGTCTACAAAATTGCACCTGCATTTTAATAATATTTTACGTAGGAATGATTTCTTACTATACAATACCAATACACCTATTTTCTCTGTTTTATTCGTTATTAAATATGAAATAAATATTATAATTTATAGCTAAAATGTAAGTAAATACACAATTTAACTAACATTACCGATATTTTAACATTAACATAAGTAATAAACGATTATAATACATAACATATTTAGGCAAAGAATCNACTAACATTACCGATATTTTAACATTAACATAAGTAATAAACGATTATAATACATAACATATTTAGGCAAAGAATCGCACACACACAGGTGTGATTAAAAAAGTGCGAGGAAACAGAGTATAGACTATAGCTGATGTGTAGTGTGGGTCACACACCTATGCAGTGCCGTGACTGGCTCCGGCTGCGTGCCACCGCCAGCCACACACGTTATCACCGTATTTGCCCAACTGTGGCTCTTGCAGAGTGTGTCATTGTTCCACACACGTACCGCACCAGCCGGCACTGTTTTTCTCCTCCNACACACGTACCGCACCAGCCGGCACTGTTTTTCTCCTCCTCTGCTAATCGCCCGTCGTTGCGCATTATGCCACTCTCCGCGCGACACCCCTCCTGCTCTGCCTTGTCCGGTGTTCTGTGCGTCGCATGTGTCCACTGGAGTGAAAAGTAGAGTGATCACGATAGCTGCGCGTAGCCAGTCTCCTTGTCACCACCATCCGACTGCTTTCCTGCCAGTACGACCATCATAAACGACGTGGGTAGGATTTGAGGTCAGGCCGTTATTTAGTAAACAGACACCAAAGTAGGGTTAATTCTACTCAGGTTAGGAACAAAACGAAGTTTCTTATGGGAGAGTTTGGCATAGGGAAAATTTCCGCCGCTAGGTAAGCGCTAATGTTCCAAAGAGGTCACGCATAATTAAAATTGTAATCTACATGAAAAATAAAGGAGAAGTTTTACTTAATTACGAAGTTATATTATATTTCGTGTGTGTTTATTGCAAATATCCTGTTTTTTAACGTAGGAAATAGCGAACAATATGATACACTAGCGCTTAACTAGCGGCGAAAATATTTGGTTGCCAAACTTTTATCATTGATCTTCCCAACCCAAGTAACGGGCACGACACTCATAAACACTTCAAAACTTTGAAGAAAAAAAAAACTACAAACTACAAACAAGTATTGAATAACACAAAATATAAATGTTTATACTTTTTTTTTTTTTAAGTTCTAACGCCCCTTAAAANAAAAAAAACTACAAACCACAAACAAGTATTGAATAACACAAAATATAAATGTTTATACTTTTTTTTTTTTTAAGTTATAACGCCCCTTAAAACTGGAAAACATAAACACCGTCAGTTGTGCCACAATATTGAATTACAGAAGGTAATGGACGTGACTTGCACATATGAAACTTTTCATCTTGGATTACTTAAAGGTCAATCTCTGTGATTCTATTAGAGTTAGAAAGACGAATTTTTTTTTTGTACCATTGATTGAAGGTTTAGGCAAGTAGCTGGGAAATAAATCTTGCATCATATCTTCAACACATAAAATAGAATTGAATCTTTCAAGTTGATTGTTTCTTTCGACTAAAATGGTAATAACCGAATTAGCATTATGTCACCATTAAGTACAGCTGACGAAAAAAAAAATGCGCAGTATTTTTTATTTATTTTTTATATATATATCTAATGACACTTGAATGTCATACAGGAAACTATTTCCACGGACCTTGGTTTGTGGCGGAGGAATATATTATTTTATCTGTTCAGGCTGTGTATATTTGACATCGTGTCCATCCATTGTAAACNCGTTTGTGGCGGAGGAATATATTATTTTATCTGTTCAGGCTGTGTATATTTGACATCGTGTCCATCCATTGTAAACAATGTGTGATCAGTACCATCCTCTTCACTCACACTACTTTGACAAACTACTACGTAAGTGTATGGCACTCTTTTGCCTGTCACTTAGTATTTCCACAACAACACAGGTATCAGGTCTAATGTTCACTGCTGTCACATCATTATCTGAGATCAACTGTGATGAACTTGCCTTTGGAATGTCTTCTTCTGACCCACTACACACATCTTTAACGCGCAGTTTTACAGATTCTTCCACAGGTTCAGAACCTTTAGTTTTCACATGTTTAAACTTTGCTGCTGGTCCTACAAAAGTGTGATCATTGCCACATGGTCTGAAGTAATGGCATGAATGCAACCCTTTCATATCCAAAACAGTTGACCATCGTTCATTCAGAAGCTTTCGGTTTTCTTCAATGGTATCCTTCTGTGCTTAACAAACTGTAGTATTTGTACGGATCTTTGGTAATATTCATGAACAAAATTAATATTTGCGTTTTGATAACACCATTTTCCAAATTTGGTTTTTCAGGGTCCCTCCAACACCACCCACTGCCCCTTTCCCATGGGAGGCAGCAAATTTGTTCCATTCTACTGTAAAAAATAAATCATCTTATAAATTATCAGGTAGCATAAATTGGACATGGTATGTTTACTGCGAAATTGCGATGCTCCATTATCAGAAAAAAATTACTAAGTATTCAACTTCAGGAAATTCCCATTTCACTGCGTTGGCAATGAATTTAATAAAGGGCCACACTGAATATTTTTGGATCATCACAAACTGCTGCAAAATATTTCACTTCATTTGAGCTCCAAACACAACATGTAAACACTGCCACTTGTCGCTGTTTTCAATGCGCGCTTTGTTTTTGATTTTGGGCAGTAAGTGTTGCATTTTCAGCAAAATAAATTTGCACCACAGCATCTCATTACCTCGCTCTTTACACTCTGAATTTTGAAGAGGGGTAGCTGACGATTCAATTCTGATCTGTTATCTTTATTTCTTTCGTTGCAGCACGCAACATTCAGTAGATTTTTGTAACTGGCTGGAAAATCTTCAAAGTGTGCGACAGCCTCCACCAGAAAGGAACAATTTAAATCTTTCTTGCGTATGCAGTCGTTATGAGGTGTCTTACTAGTTGGGAGTACATTCTCTGGCCTAAGGAAGAAAAATTAGGTTTTTCAAACATTCATATTGGGACATTACTAGTTTACCTCCGCATAGACTTCACCAATATTCATCAACATATGACGAATTGGTATTTGTTCCCTCGATCCTGTAACTTTATTTTTAATTGATTTTACATACATCTTCTCAGGAGTTTGTCTGCTAATTTTATCATGGCAGTAAAATGCTTTCACCCTAATCTCAAGAATTTCATTTGATGCTCTTCTTTCCCTTATATCCTTTTTGAAAATATGTTCACACATTTCGGGTTTAAAGGTATTCTCTACTATTTCTTGAACCCAAGTTGCCTTAGTTTTCCTGAACATTTTGGCAAGGACTGGATTCTGGGCAAGTACTGAAATGCCTTCTTGCCTGCTTTCCCGAGTGTTTGAGGACATCTGAATGTGCGCATTCGTGACTTATCAGGGGAAACTGTATTTTGTGCTATAACCTACACTTCTGCTGTCTTGGTCTTTCTTTTTCCCTTTTAGCCTCTATTTTTTCTTGATTTAAAAATTTCGTTTCCTTTGCTTGAGATTCTTTTTTTCTGTGTCTCTTTTTCCAAATGTTGATGCCACTTTTTAGGGTCGTCTTGGTTTTTTAATCTTGATTTTGCCATCAAGACTCGTTTTGGAACACTCTTGTCCTGTTTTAAGAAAGAGAATGTTCAGTATTATAACTACATAACCTTCAAAACTGTTTGGAATTTGTCACATCTGTTACTGATAAACCTTTCATGTCCGTTACAAGTTTTCTAAAGTTTGCAGAAGAGCTTAAGAACCTTTTAAATTAGATTTAGTTGCTAAAAATAATTTAACTTTTTTCTGAAGTAGTATGTTAGTCCTTTAGGTTACGTTATAACTATATTAACTTTTGCCCCTTTTTGGTAACGGACGTGACATAAGATTCTATATTTACTCTGATCAGTGTTTAATATAAAATGTCTTACCTTTAAAATCTTCAAATTCTTCAAGATTAAATATTAAGTTTCAAGCTTCGGTTTCATAGCACAAACTGTTGAAAGCCTGAACTGAATAACCACTGTTGCCACTAAACCGCTTTCCAAACAGATGCGCACAAATATCCCTGCTGTACATGCCCCCATTTCGATGCTAAAAAAAGTCCGACATGTACGTTGTATTATTACAGTGCTCAATATGGAAGCTTTGAATCTCTCAGTTTACAAATATGTGGAAATAAGTGTGCCTTATTCAATTTAAATTTTTCACTATTTGGTTTTTGTTATTTGGGAAAGGCTGTTAAGTGCTTTGAGATGTTTGTATACTTCCTCTAACCATTTTGTAATTCAGATTGATTAAATCCATATTTGGAAATGCATTTTATTCATATAAAAGTATTCGTTTTTTGAAAATTAAGTTATACATACGCATTCATCGGTGTTGACCAGACTGTGACCTTGACAGTTGATTTGTGTGAGGTAGGTCAGTGTTGGGCGCACGCGCAGAAGACTAAAAATTGGTCTACCTCATTTTTAGTCTCGGCTCGAAACACGTTCATGATCTTACACAGTAATTCTGAATATAGTTTTGGAAAACCAGGGAAGAATCTACTAAACACATTTTTAATTTTTTTGTAAGTAATAATAGGAGGGGCCGCGGTGGTGTAGTGGTCAGACTTACACCCTTCCTACAAAGGCCAACCGGGCGGGGCCACCCTGATCCTTGCGTGTAGGGAACATGGCGGACGTTGCTGCTGGCTGGCCGGTTTTCTAGGGACACTGCCGTTTTCCCCTCACCGACGTTCAAGACATCGCTGTCAAGTGCCGACAACAACCTCTTTACTCTCCAATAATAGGTTCAAAATGGCGATTGTCTATGTAGTCCATTCACTGTTACTTCCAACTTTTCTGAAGCCTTATTACAATTCTACTTTCGGGCTGTTCTCCGCTTCATGTAAACAAAGTTGATTTAAGTCTAAAAAATTGCACCGTATGTGCTATGCACCGCACTCTTGCGCACTCGTTTTAGTAGTATTTTGCATGAGAACTATTTCTTGATACGTATTACCAAAACACCTAAATTCTCTCTGTTTTATTGATAATAGTTATAAATTAAAAATTATAATTTATACGTAAAATATAAGTAAAAGTTTAAGTAAACTAAAAATAAGATACTTTTATATTAACAAAAGTATAAAACGCTTGTGACACTTTTTGCGAATCATCGGGTGCACGTTCTGGCAGGCGAAATTGGCATTAAGGGGCACGCCTACCTGTAGCTGTTCTCCGCAGTTGAGGCGAAGAAACGCGGCAGCTGTAAGGACGACACTTGCGCATCAAGTGCGTCATCGCCGCTACGCGCGAGTCTCTGTCTCCACTGGCGTGCAGTGTTCTGCTGCGTGTGATTTTGGGACTTTGAGCGATGACCCTATCATCATGTTGGTGCAAAGTCTTAAATCAAGGTTTAGTGCTGGTCCCTCCAGTACTTTAGATGTATCTCATCCAAATGTTTGGAAATACACAGCTTTAATGTTTATTTTTAAACCAATTTTGGAGTCTTCCAAAACAATGAGGCTAATATGCGCGATGTCTTGAAAGTAATAGACAGGCATTCCTTGAAATGTTTTTTCCTTCGTGAATTAGCGCATTGGGCGGACTTTTAGTAGTTTCGTTAAAAAATGAAATCTGGATTTCGAACACTCAGCAACACATGTAAAGTGGCAGATTGGCGTGCCACGTGGTGACCTTGTGTACGGCCAGTGCTGTACACACAGTGGACAGTGGTGTATGGCCGCCGAGTCGCTAACAGATAGGGCACACCCGGGGTTGGCGAGTGTGACGCGCTAGTGTGCTGATCTCGTGACACACATGCCTGCCGATGGCGTGTGTGCTCGTCATGGGTCACAACGAGGCGCCCAGCTGCTTCTGCTTGCGCTGCCGCCTGTGCGAGACTTGTTCACCCGTGTGTTGGATGCCCGTGCGTGGCCACTGTTGACATCCCGCCTTGGGACTCCTATACAAGTGGCGGGTAGGTAAGAAGTAGTGCTTAACTTCTCGTCGACAGCGAGGTCATCAGAGACGTAGCAAGTTGCTCGGAGAAGCAGCTGTTACTTGTAGCGAGGAACCAACCCAGTAATCGCGTGGAGTGATTTCGGGAAACCATGGAAAACCAAAATCAAAATGGCAGGACGGGGACCCAAACCCAGGTCCTCCCGAGTGCTGAAACGTAAGTTTACGACTGCGCCACCTCGCTATATAAAAGTGGCATTTCTTATGAAAGGCGTCGGTGGTTTCTCTTGGGTGTCGAAGACACCAGCTGTCGTCATTCAGGACAGACTACTTGCAGTTCCGTCCTTAACTGGTTTTTGCAGAACACATAGTAGGCTAGAACAAACCTCGTAGGTTATATATTATTTTTAACCCATGGAAACTGTTGGTGACAGTAATTGTGTTTAGAGATAGTGTTTGCCCCGTAGATGTCGCCTATTTGTCACTATGTAAGAACGTAGGCTTATTTCATATAGTTTGATGCAATAATACAGCCGTACGGAATAGACTGTGTCGTTAGCAACAACGTGCGAATAAATGTGTCCCCAAGGACAAAAACAACAGTTCTTTGTTAGACCGGTGTGGTTACTGTTGGAGTTGGACCTCGCAGATGACAGCATAATCACTCGCAGGCCAGGCTGTGCTCTGGGGCAAACGTCCGTGCTGCTTGGTTTATGGGGATCTGTGCCCCACCGCAGTTCATATACACAACGCACATTTTGAATGCATCAAGTCATTTATAAATGTGTCATTTCTGTAAAAAGGAAATGTATTCGTTCCAAGACAAATACTGCTCCAAAATTATTGAAGTCCTATTCAACATAGAAAGGGACTCGAAGGATATTTTGTTACTACTTTGGTTTTATTATATTGGAACACACATGCTCCGTAAACATATTTTTGGTCTCGACATGCAGCGTCAAACAGTACAGAGTAAAAATCTGTACTTTATACAAACGATTGTTTGGAAACTAGTTGCCAAAGATTTTGTCGTAAAGTTGAAAGATTGTATATTTAAAAAAAAACATACAAAATTGTTTATGTAAATCAATGTTTACAATAAACTGGAAGTTTACAGCACTTGCTTGTTAAAATGCAACATTAGTTTTACACATTCCACACCACGGTTTTGCGAAATTTACTTTAATTTATGTGCAGCGTTGCGAAAAAAAATATCTGGCAGCTAGTTTCAGAAACATTTTAATAAATACAAAAATCATTTGTATACGGAAATTTCTCTATCCCCCCTCCCCCCAAATCACTCCTCAATTCACCCCGTTCCAAATGTTTATCCAATAGTGGATTGGATTTTCTTTCGTTTCTGTTTTTCACAAAATTTTGCTTTTAGTTACATTTTCCTAAAGACGCCGCAAGGGAACGGGAGTTCGCGGTACATGTGTAACCTCGCCCCCCCCCTTTTTTTCTCAATAATTTAACCGTTCGGATGTCTTCCTATGATGAANGTGTAACCTCGCCCCCCCCCTTTTTTTCTCAATAATTTAACCGTTCGGATGTCTTCCTATGATGAATGGAGTACATGTTTGTTCAAACAGTTCTAGATTTCGGCCTGTGAATAAACACGGATTAGAATCCGCAATATCATTTTCTAGAGAAACTACTATATATAAACCAAATCCAAGGACTGTAACACCAGACATTGTAGCAGCGGCACAAACGAAACTTTCGGAAGGATATTCCAAAAAAGGAAAAGAGCAGCTGAAGTGGTTATTAACGAGTCTACGCTGCGCCAATTTCTAAAAGCCGAGATCGGCGTCGCACCCCTCGGTCGGGACAAACCAGTTTTTGCAATTGGCCAGGAAGCTGAGTTATCATACGTAGATATTTTGATTCTCTGTTTCATGGACTCTGCAGACATTACAGGAACTAGGCTTTGAGTATGCAGAATAGAAGAAAAGTGATCATCCTTATGATAAAACTATGTAGGTGGCTGCAAAGGGTTGGGTTCGCTCACATATTATTTAAAGCACACAATTCGGTGCTCAGGACACATACAAGTTTGTAATCATGTTAACCTTCTGTTTGAAAATTTGTNTATTTAAAGCACACAATTCGGTGCTCAGGACACATACAAGTTTGTAATCATGTTAACCTTCTGTTTGAAAATTTGTTTTATGTTAAGTACAGTAACCCCAAGTGCAAATNTTATTTAAAGCACACAATTCGGTGCTCAGGACACATACAAGTTTGTAATCATGTTAACCTTCTGTTTGAAAATTTGTGTTATGTTAAGTACAGTAACCCCAAGTGCAAATTTTAAAAGGGATGTGAGTGGGATTTCGAAATTCCAAAACTAGGTTCCAAAAGTTATCACGAGCAAGAACAACTTCATTGGTAAAGTATAATGTGGCGAAAAGGGAAACCTTGAGGGAGGGGAAGGTATTACAGTTGCGTGTGCCAGTGGTATTTTTATCACTGGCACACGATTGCAATGTGCCATATTCTATATGGCACATTGCAATCTTAACACGCAAAATCTCATTTCTTATCCTCTGAAACAATCGTAGTGCGTTGAGACTTAGGCTATGTAAACACTAGCCTCTTCATGGGATTGATTTTTCGCTTTTAGGAAAAAGGCAGAAGCTGACAGTGATTATTACCCTCTGTTACATTACAAAAATTAAATTTTTCAATATATTTATTTAAGTTAAGTATACAATTGTATAAAATGTCCTAATTACGGGAACTAGGTACAAGAAGATTGGATAAATGAGTACAACTTCGGGGGATTCTAAAACCTGTTTGACGAAGTAATTCGGGACAATCCAGTTGTGGTGATATCGACACCGAGGACTTGGGGCATTTCAGAGCAGAGCAGAACTCCTGTTCCCCGCCCCGCTTTGTACACAGTGTAAAAAAATGGCGGATCGTAATACCGGGGTTGCGTTAAGTGAAAAACTGGGAAGAAAACGTAAGGGTTATTTTTGATTACAGTTAACAGTTTGGTCTTACCCGTCACACGGGTTTAGCGTGTGATCGTATGCATGTGGGGCACCGCACAACTTACACAGTAATGCTGTGAAGAAGGCAGGAGATTATACATTATATAAAGTTCCACATGCGATACATCATGAAATGGCAGTGCATGTCAGTACATACCACTGTACAGTACAAGAATAAGAGCCGAACTAGCGGTCCTTAATAGGGGTTCACAACACTGTTAGGTGGGCGGGATTTACACGAAGTGTTCAAAGTGTCCACCAACCATTTACTGGCATGCGGTCGCTCGCAGCAGAGTATTACTTCGCACATTATTTCAGTATCTCATCAACTGTATCAATCGCGGTATGGTGTTTTTGACACCATACGTGCAATGTCATACGCTAGACTCGTGGGGCCACTTGCCCGAGGTGACGTGCAGTTGGGAACAGTCGTGTTGAGACGGAGGCTTGGCGCGGCAGGAGTATCCTCGGCGGAGCCTGTAGGACGCTCTCTAGCAGCCAGCCACGAGTGGCGGCCCGCCTTGTAGCTGCTCGAGTCTGCAGACAACAGGTGAGAGCTCGAGTGTGCAGCCGAGATGCTGGGCCTCCTCGTTAATAAACCGTCTCGAGTAGCGAAGTAGCTGGCGCGTACCTAAGGTCTCCTCAATGTTTACCGTGAGCAGTGGCGAAACGATTCCAACTTAGGAAGAGGCACGCCTCTAGTCTCCCACCCCCTAGGGCGAGGGAGAGCATTTTTTTCCGCTTTTGAGGCCGGGGAGCGATAAGGGCGACACTGCCACGCACATCAAGTGCATCATCGCCGCTAAGCGCAAGGCTCCGAATTGACGTGCAGTTAGTTTTCTATATGCTGTTATCGCTAAACTTGGCACTTTTGAAATTCCTGCTTAAGATCTTCTTGTATGCACGGTGTGTATTCTTCCGGCTATGTAAAATTAACATTGCCATGTGCCTCATTATTAATGCGCTGGTCAAGCGAAACTGTGAATTTATTAGAAAAATAAATACTTTACAAATCTGCTCGATTGTACAATTTGACGCATTAAAAAACAAAGCGAACGAAGTAATTGATCGCCTAACGCGACGTTATGATATGGAACTACTTTCTCTCCATCGTTACCAACTTTACTGGGCGCATGTCGCTCGGTGCGCCCGTTAAAATATAATATGCAGATATGAGCAGTGACTTTTTTAAAGGTTGATTTCAAATGTGCTCACGGTTATCGTAAACAGTCTTCAGTCGCTCTGCGTGTACCTATGGGACTTTTCAGCAGTGATATTATTTTATTGGTGAAAGTCTGTAGGAAGGTTCAGTGCATATCTGTTTGTACATATCTGATGCATATATTTCGAGCTACAGCGCTTTGAAAAAGCAGTTTTTAACCATTTTGGAGTACTATGAAATGATATTTCCAACGTGGGTGAGATTTTGAAAGTACTTAACAGCCCTCGTCTGAAGTGTATGTTCATTTTGTAGATCGGCAAATTGGACACACTTTTAATAGTTTCGTGGAATTGGAATAGGTAAAGGCTTAGTAACGTTCCCCGGTGTTATGCCTGAAGGCTTCAGGGTATGACTTACTCACTAACTTACATCCTAACTTAAACTGACATCCATGCCTTGCCTAGGATTCGAACCCAGAGCCTCCCGCACCCCAGACCGGCGGCGCACGAACCGACTACGCCACGGGAGGTCGGCAATAGTTTTCGCGGAGAAACGAGTATTTCAAACATTTCGGTAATGCAATTCAAGCGCCAGGTGGGAGGAAGACTTGCTTCTCAACTTTTGACTGTAAAAGTGTTCACTTTACCGTAAATAGTATGTATCTTGGTGTGAGAGCTTTGTCACTGACCTATGACGCAGTCTCGCAGTTCTTCACTTCGTGCTCTGTTGAGCATGGTTTTCCCGTCTAGGCAACGGAGTAGCTCGATAATGGCGGTTCGGGGACCAGGATGCGGGCTGAGGACACACGGCCGCCATCTTGGAAGCAAATGTGCTTATGCCAATTCCAGCTATGCTAATGAGCAAATGCTAATTGTAAAAATGCCAATATCCCACAACTCAATCGCGCCCATGTCAATCACCCGCCGCCATCTTGCCCGCATCGTCTGCTAGTATTACACCATCGCCGCCATTTTGGATTCCCCATATACATTTTCCTTATTGCCCGCCAGCGTCGTCTCTCCCGCTGGTAACCAGAGCGTGTCACCACACACCTGCACTTCCCCCAACCACAGGTGCCATCGTCTCCACGTCGAATGGTAGAGCGCAGCACCATCGCCATCGTCCGTTTTCCCCCACAGTCAGCTAGAGCGTGCCACCGCCGACCGCCATCTTAGATTCCGAAGTCTGCCACTAGGTGCAGCGCTTAAGGACGAAGTCCGGCATGCAGTAGGTGGGACCCACACCCTTACACGCGAGCTATTCGGTACAAGTAGTGCTCAAAAATGCCGGGGGCGTCCGGGATCGTTCCGGCACCCCTTGGGTCGGCAGTCGAGCGTTTTGAACACACGACCAGTGCGACATCTAGGAAAGAAGGATGTGTAATGTTGAATACGTATATAGTTATTACCATCCCGACATTCGGTCAGGCCCCGACTTTATATATAAAAATCGCCATTGCATGGTTAGGAGAAGAAATAAAGTAAATAGTCGCATCGACCTATGAAATCTCCAGATAATAAACTTGTCATCGCGAAAAAAAAAAAAAGATAAATGCCGAATACACATCGGGAAAAACTGCAGGCACTGCGCGCATGCTAACACATTTTGTGTGTAAAAGTTATATATATATATATATATATATACATATAATTAATAGCACTGGTACTGTGCCTATTACGGTATACACGAGCGCTAGCAACTAATTAGCGTCGAACAGGGCAGCAGGGTCAAGCATGCCCTAAACCCACTTATAAACATAGTTACCCACCACTTCTCACCCACTGAGGATATAGTCACCAAATTCACATCACAGACATCACCTACGATTGCGAAAAGGGTGGTAGGGTCAAGTGTCTAGCACACATACGCATCGGCCTGCGCGCAATCGACAATCTCCCTCCCTCACCCTTGTCTGCTACCGTAGGTGTCTACCAACTCGGATCCACTTCAGGCTGGGTTAATTCACTGCGTTTTGGTGCTTACATCGAAAAACGTACATCTTTGTTTTAATGTGTTTGGCATCCGTTGTCAAATGCGTACGCAAACGGACGTCTTTCCGAACGTACGTGTGACATTTTGGTCAATTTGTTAATGCGTTTTTAAACGTACGTCAGTAGCAGGTGGGGTGGAAATGGAATAATTTACACTTGTTGAATAGATAGATCATGGATCCTGTTGTAGTTTACTTGTTGCTTAAAAAAAACTTAAGAAGAAGGCGGTGGTCAGTTCACCCCATTAACTGCACGCTCTGACGGTAGGAGAAACGCACGACGGTGATTGTACTGCACTCTAGCAGACAACGTGGAGACGACAGTTCATCTGGCGGGCGGTAGGGCAGCGCGGGTGTGTGGTGGTGCGCTCTGGTGACCAGCTGGAGAAACGATGCTGGCCGCGACCGTGGCAGGCGACGGGGAAAACGTAGATAGTGGAATCCAAGATGGCGGTGTTGGTGTAATGCTTGCAGACGACGCGGACAAGATGGCGGCGGGTGATTGACGTTTGGGGATAGGATAAAAGCATATTCACAATTAACATTGGCGTCATTATCATAGCTGGAATTAGCATAGGCCAATTGGCATAAGAACATTTGCATTGCCGAATTTGCATCCAAAATGTCGGCCGTGACGTCATATAATATGGTGGCCGTTTGTCCTTAGCCTGGTCCCCAAACCGCCATTATCCAGCTACTCACCGGCCTCGTTTGACGCCTCCGGCTTTTTAATTCAACCAAACAGCGACACAATTTCCCGCTGTTGAAGTAACTACTACAACTATGTATAGCAGAGGAGTAGTGTTCGCGCGAGCATTAATTTTGCCCGGTCTTTGTGCATCAACGCATTGTCAGTAGCACAGGGCTTAATTGCTGTCGGGGGATTGTGGCGGTGACTCGTGTCGATACAGAGCTCGCGAAGCCCGGCCTGCCACATACCTCACTACGGGATGTAATGACCTTCAAAGAGATGCCCTGTGCGACTGTCGGCGCACTGCTCCCTTTCGACGCGTCAATTAGTGTATTACTTGAGCAGAGCTATATGCTACCCACGATATTAATTAAAAATTTCCTGAAAATTAAGATCGGTAGGAAATATGCGAGTATGTCGACCTCCCGTGGCGCAGTTGGTTGTTGCGCCGCTGGTCTGCGGTGTGGGAGGTTCTGGGTTTGAATCCTAGGCAAGGCATGGGTGTTAGTTCAAGTTAGGTCATAAGTTAGTCTGTAAGCCATCCTTTGATAAGCCTTCAGGCATAACACCGGGGAGGTTAATAAGCCCTTTCCAATACAATTCAACTCCAAATATGTGTACAGTAATTAATGTGAAGCATCTTTTTTCCTCTCTTAAAGCAACTTACAGAACTCGGTATCTTAAAAATACGTAGCGTACTTAACAGCAGCAAGTTTCGCTGAATTTTTCTTTGCACGGCTTAAATGCTCGATTCGCTCCTGTCTATTTGATACAGTGTAGATCACGTGACCAGATTAGAACTGCTTGTTTCGTGCGGCTTGCATAAAAGCAACATGATGTGTTCTATCTCCCCATCTCCCACGAGATCTACCTCGCACGAGAAATTAACGTACGAAATTTAGTGCAAGGTCTGCCTCTTGCACGAGTTCTGCATGCGCCTTACTTCGTGTAAAAGCTGCTTTACTGCGGAGTACAGGCGTGTAATAAAGTTGCTCATCCGTAATGAATTAGAAAGTAAAAATAAATTTTTCTTTAATAACTTCTGGACAAATTGGTTTTCTTGATCAAGAGTCTCAAAGCTAAATTACTGTTACAAGACGCCGGAGGGGCGTATCCGTGTTCGTGAGGGATGGAGATCTTAACAAATAAAATAACTAAATTTGATTTTTAGTTTATTCACACAACTATTATTTACAACACTAAATTATCTATCTTAACTACTACTCTTTTTGTTTCTCAATGAGCGCAGTATTTAATGTCTCTCTCAGCTCTAATTAAAGTTCTCCTCTCGCTCATCATTAACAAGTATAACTTCAACAAAATTGGAAGGAGAAATGGAAAAATGAAAAGTAAAAGAAGACTGAAGAAAAGCAGCAAGCCGAAGTATTGGAGAAGAAAACAAAATCTATACTTCAAGATAAGTTAATAAACTTCTGGAATTGGAAGGGGTGAGCGTGGGAAGGGAAAGGAAAACTGCAGAAGAAAAAATATTATCTTATGATTGCCTAGGATGTCATAATAAACGTGAACAAAATTATATTTCAAATCGCACCTCATTTTTTGTCATGCTATTTTCAGACTATTTACTTAAAATGGCACTTCAGTCGAATTACCTTTCAACTTTAAAGAATGAACCAAGCTTAGCTCAGTCGCGCCAAAAGAAGCAAGAAGACGATGTACAGAAAGACTTGGATAAGAAAAAATCCAAATTGACTATGACATACTTTTTTTGCAAACAATAACTGAGTCACGTATATTCTGAGATTTGAAGGTTACTTTTGATCTTCCTCGTAATCTTATATTTACTGTTATATCCTAGTATCTGTCTTCATCTTTTCAGAATATTTTACGTATGTTTATAATTGAAAAATTAAATAGTTCATAATTACTAGCATTAAAAAAATAGCGAATAAATACAACAGTTACAATGTCGGTTTTGTTGCATCCTTGAGTTAAATATTTCTTGTCAGATTTAATTAAAACCATTTTTACATTAATCTTTGAAGCTGAAGGCTGTATAACCGACACAAAGAGTTGGTATGTTTTGGATCTTATTACCTCAGTCCACTCAATTAAAATTCTACTAGAAATAGGAAAGTACATGCGATATACTATTACATTTTTGCTCATTTGGAAGGACAGAGATAACTAAATATAAATAAATAAATATATATATATAAATAAATAAATAAATATATATATAATACTAGCAGAACTGCCTGACTTTGCCCAGGCATAATAGGAAAGCCTGTGATATTAGGGCGTGTCAATTTGGAGGACAAAAATAAAAATTTGTGATTTTTGTGAATGAGGGGGTCTAAAAATGTGCCTTTTGCTGCGTAATATCCTAATTTAAAAGATTTTCCTTATTCATAAAGATTTACCTTGGTAAATTTGCGCTTGTTTATAATATATATTGAAATTTCCGGAAAAAAAAAAAAAAAGGGATAACTTAATATTAACTTCAACAAAATTTGCTCAAAAAGTGGTTTAATGAGCTCAAAAAATTTTATTTATATTTTATCTTTATTATGAAACACTGAAAACACATTGTAAAAATTGTAAAAAGCCTCAACCAACAATATTAATAAAATCTTGCTTCGATTATTCCTAGACATCATTATTCTGCTTGCTTTCTGGCCTTTAATGAATCGTTCTCGTTTCCCATGAGTATACACTTTGCCAGAAGCCTCTGTTACTTGTTTCGCACACCTATCTATGGACTGTCCATGGCATGGCCATTTTGGAACTTGCATTGGCTCTTCAACAAACTTTCTTATATCTGATATTTTGAGTTTAAAAGTAAGTGGAGGTTCATATACTTTTTCTGACGTCTATCAGTTCCAAAAGGGAAGTTGCATTTGGATTTAATGCAGGTGTTTTCCTAGGCCGAACAGATAGGTCTCCTGGTGTATCATCATCTTCATTCCTTAATTCGATTATCTTCTGGACCCCTGCTTTTCTTTCTTCTTGGTCTCCGAGCATAAAAGTGTCTGAAGCACCATTTCACTAATGCGAACCACGATGAACGTTGGATTGTTCGCAAAACAATATCTGCTACTGCCTTCTTCTTAGATTTTAGGAGCTTCAATTGATAAAGAATGTGGCGAAGTCCTTCCACCCAAGATAATTTATATTTAATTGTAAACCAGCACGGATAGTAAACGCCAACAATGTATTCCACAAGCAGTTGTAACATCTTCAAGTTGTTGCCTTTAAGGCCATGTTTTGAAACCCATATGCGACAAATCCTATTTGCAGTTGTTAACCACCGAGAGTGGCTTACAGGACCAATTTATAGTAATGCCAGATCAATTGGAAGTACACCTGTCCTTATGGCCTGAGTTATCCTGTAACCATACGCCTGATCTGTAGAGAGATCTTTGACGACAGTGTCACTCAATGGAACCAAAGGCTCTGGAAAGGATATTCTGACAAATGAGGGATTGATTTCAAGTTCTGTTGCAGCATCAAACATGTTTCCAATCTTACCACTCCACTTGTTAGACAAAGTTTTTCCATCCTACTCGGTGATCAAGTGCCCCAAAGGTAGCTCATTAGTATGAAGAGCAAAAACCAACCAGATGAGTTTACGATTCAGCTTTGCCTCAACCCAATGCATGACCCCTCCTTCCCAACCAGTGTTAACATTCGTTGAGTCATCACCAATAGCCTAAAAACTTTTATCAATGCTGTTTTCTTTAAAAAAATCCACAAGATGGTTAGCAATAATTTCAGCAGGTTTCCTTTTCGTTAAGTCTTTCTCTGGAGTAAAATGGCAAAGATACCTTCCACCTGGCTCACTGCAAACAGTGTAATGCTCTTCTTTCACAATACTTGGAAACTGATGACTTGAGTTATCTGCCTGTAACAGAACTTTAGTGAAATCTTGGC
This sequence comes from Clitarchus hookeri, assembly GCA_002778355.1. Lineage (NCBI taxonomy): Eukaryota > Metazoa > Arthropoda > Insecta > Phasmatodea > Phasmatidae > Clitarchus > Clitarchus hookeri. Next base: position 482,560 of record NQII01001751.1, on the reverse strand, counting down.
GTCCATCAAAGAAGATACATTCAATATTGCCTGTCCTGCATCGAGCATGAAATTCTTCATCAAGTGCTTTCATGACTTTTTCTTGTGCCCTTTTTACTTTATTGTGATCAACCACAAGTCTCCTGTCTCCTTCAGTAATTAATCCAGCATCCAAAAATGCAGCTGTTGTAATGGCAGCTGTAGCACGTAGACCGACACCATACCTAATACTTTGCAATGCAACATTGCGCAATTGTAATGTATTATATTGACTTGTACTTGAAGTAGAAGGTACATCAGAATCATCACATGGAATCTGCAAAGGATCTTCAGATTCTTCATCTGTAACATCAGTTGGCTCTTCATCTTCGTCGGAGAAAAGAACATCATCTGGTTGTAATGTTAATTCTTCCTTCCTTTTCAGCTTATATTCATAAATTCTTCTTAATTCATCTTCTTGCCTCTTCTGCTTTTTAATTAGTCTTCTGTGCTCAGGTAGATCTGGTAATCCAATTTGATGCTCTCCAACAGATCCAACCTTCACTCTTTGACTATTAATAAACACTAGTTCTTTGACAGGGATCTTCATATCCTTAGAACAAGAGCAGGAGATGTGCACTTCATGTTTACAGTCGGCACCACCTGGACATGGACCATCAAATTCTGGACATAGCTTAATCTCACACTTGCAATTGAGGATGTCAAAGAGTTTGTCTAACGTTGCTATGAAAGCCTCTTTCACTTCCAGTTTTCCTCTGCCCAGTGACATGTTTTTGGCCTTTCCCAGTTTTATTCTATCTTCTTCATGACTGTGACTCTTGAATTTAAAATTTGCACCACAAAACAAATATTTGCTCGCTCCCACTGTTCAAGCACTCGTGGATAAATATCCTTTGCAAGAGTGGCTGCTGGGTAATTTGTGACATTCTCTACACTCTGTTCTCTTAGCAGAAGCCCATATCTTAGAACATCACACAGAGTTGGGAGTTCGGAAGGCAGCATTTCTCGACCAGTTCCAGTGAAGTTACTCATGTGAGTGGAAGTTGCCAATCTTGTCTTCCTTTTACTAGCCATGGTTCCGAATTTTTAGATTTTGAAATTGGAAGAAACTATTCGTGCCTGGGAAAGAAAAGTCACTATTTGTATGATATTAATAAAAAATAATAAAAAGACACTAAGCTGCAAATAAGTATTGCTAGTTTAAACACTTTTACGAGTTGCATAAAATATTTTTACAGATGTCATAGTAAAATATAAGTATATTCTTAAACTTAGAGCAGAAGTACAAACAGAAATAATGATAAGAAGGCACTTCTTGAGAGAAGACTGCTTGCTGCTAATTTTACATGAAACGTGAAAATATCACGAAATTGAAGTACCTATTTACCAAGCAAACCAATGTAATTGCCAGTTCATGTAAATGTATTTGTGAATCGCTAACCAAAATGCAACTTTTTGACCCCTCTCATTTTTTGAAAAAGGAAGTCAAAAAATTCGACACGCCCTACTGTGATATGTTCTAAGATATTCATTTAAATGATATGGTGTAATGGGCAAATTTGATCTTAACAAAATGCTTAAGGTAACTTAACATATTTAATTGAATAAGGATTAATTCTATGTAGTTCAAAACGGCTTCGCAAGCGAACCATTATTTTTGATCAATCTTTAAAAGACAAAAATGGTTACTGTGTGTCATCCTTAAAAGATAAACATGTGCTATCGCGGACTTTTCTGTAGACCTTTTTGAGAGCTACAATTCTGTAGCACATGAATTTGATGTGATCCTTATGGTTTAGTCAGCGCAAGCCATGGAAGCGCCCGAAAAGCGGTTTTTTTTTACGACAAACGTCAACATTTCTCTACTATTTTTACATTAAATATAAATGTATTATACACCAAAACCTTCCTCAAGAAATTCTCTAAATGATGTTGAAAACCGCATCAAAATCCACCAAGTAATTTAGAAGTACTAAGCGAATACACAGACAGACGCGGATAAGCGACTTTGTTTTATACTATCTAGATAAGTTTTATATTGTTAGCGAAATTGCAGGAAAACATGCTCTTTCCAAAAATGTATGGAAAAAAGAACCTCGAACATGTTAACAATTTTATGTAAATAATATATGAAGTTGCTGCTAATTTAATTCAAGTGAATAATTTAATGTGAATGTTTAATATATAAATATATTATACATTTCTTTTTCAGTATTAAAATATAAAAGACAAAAATAATACTTTACCATTTTTAGTGCTTCTAGGTGTTAAGAAATTCTATTTAAAAAATTTACGGGTTTCGGTATTTAAAGGAGTGACATGTCTTTTCAGCATCGTCTTTCATATTTTTATTGCATACAATTTATGGAGCAGTGTCGAGCTGTTGAGGAGGGAAGGGATGAGAGGTTCCCCTCCCCCCTCCTTCTTGTATCGGCTCCTGCTTACTTCCAACTTCCATTTGAACAGACTTTTGCACCTGCAGCAATGCTTGAAGTCGGGAAGTGTGAATCTCTGGATGCATGTGGCGCGGGTGATGGCTCGGCCTGGTGTGTTGGAAACATCCTCGTTATTTGTGGAGAGGTGTCGGGGATGCCACAAACTGCGGGAGACACGCGGATTCCTGGCGGTTGTGGTCTCGCTGCTCTTTCGGCGGCTTGAGGTCTGGCGGCCCGCCAGCGGGGCTCCAGTTGCAAGCGCCCCTCATCGCTCCATTCTACCCTCTCCTCTGTCTTCGTCGAAACGCTGCGTTGTTTGCTGACTGGCCGACCACTTCACATTTTTTTTTTTTATTGCTCTGGGGCTCACGTTTCAGTTATGGCTGTCTTCTAGAAGTTTCTACCGGGAAGGTGTGCATATGCAGCGTAATCAAGTTTCACATTAACTATTTCCCCCCTTTAATTCTCCCCCCCCCTATTAAATTCACGCCCCACTTCGCCTGTATGACAGTTTCTGTGAATGATATAAGGCTGTTGTAACGCGACGTATACCAAACGACGACATACACCCACGCAACGCAAACATACAACAATATACAACATACAACGTGTTAGGAGGTTTTACAACGATACAATGCAAAATAATGATAGACTGGGAGAGAAATGGGGTATGCATGGCTCTGTATTTAAGAAGAAGAAGTTTCGGCAGTTGTAGTACGTGTAACGAGTTTTCTGGGTAGAGTGCCAACCCTAGCTGCGCAGTCATGATCGTCCAAATTGACTACAAGATTGATGGGCTTATCGAAGACCAGAATTATTGCCCCTTTAACTCCTTAACAGTGTGAAAACTGGAAATCAAATCTTCTGCAGTGACGCTTGAAGGCAGTCTTGACGAGTTAATTTTGTCCGGCCCCGTCCAGACTGTAAACAGGAATACCCACACACTTGGTCTTGCCAATCTGACGTAACGTGTACCATTTGTCCATTTGCACCACAGCAGTCCAGTAGCAAAAAAACTCGTGGACAGGACAAACACGTACAGGAACACTATGAGAAAACTAGCTGCTACTACGGAATTACAGCAATGAACGACTGTTAAAAAACTTGGAGATTTAATTGAGCTCAGAATAACTTGACTTTTCCCAGGAAGAAAACAAAGCACTTCATCCAGATCGCATTACAAATTAATAAATTATTTGTGGCTCCGAAAATATTGAAAGTATAATTGGGAATTTCTGCTTCGGGTAGTGACATTTGAAACACTAGTGCCCTCGTAATGGTTACGAATTAAAATACTTAAAAATTTTAAAAATCACGTCGAGAATCTTAAATGTTTCTTACAAAAATATTAACTTTAAACAAGACTTTTGCAATAGGTAGCGGCAGAACAAGGATTCAGACCAGGTTCGCCGTAATCAATATAGGAAAAAGTGTTGTACGTATGTGAAAAACAACACGGCGGTGTGAGAAATGTTGTAGAAGGTCGTATTAACGGTGTTAGGTGGAAACTTTATTTGGAAGTTCTTAACTCAACGTAGAATTTCGATGATCTTGAAGTTCCCGATGATCATGTACGCCGACGGGGCATCTCTCCGGATGCGCAGCAGCCCTGGGTGACGTCTTCCCTATAAGCAAGCACACGGCTTACGGTGCTAGCATACAGTTCAATGGCACGTTAACGGACGTCGCACGAGTTCTAGCTAACCTCTCTGAAAGCTACTCGGAGGGGGCTACACAGACCTACTTATTGCTTTAAACACTTCGCGTTGTCGACTCTGTTAGACGGCCTGCTACTTCAGGGGTGTGAACTCGGACTTNCTCCCTGGCTGGCTGCCTGACGTCGCGTGACAAGATGTCAGACTTCCTTCTCCCAAAACTTAGGCCGTGTTCGAATTGACCATTTGATATTTTAGGATTTTAGTGTTTAGTAGCGTTCAATTCGGACGCCGTCGGTAGTCACTTGTTCAAAAATGGTTGCGATTTGGTTTTTTGGTATTTTAGCCAGTTTCGTTACAGACTAAAGACTAAATTCATATGTACTGCCACTTAAAACTGCCCCAACGTTCAAAAATACAAAGGGTCATTTGACCTTGTAAGTACACGCACACAACGTAAAAACAGACACACACATAAATATGCGGCCAAATAAAAAATACTGTTGTAAAAAAAAAATTATATTAGGGACTCTTGTTTCGAAACAAATAAATAAATCTTTCACAAAAACAAAATTAATAATGTGAAACATAATATTGAGCCTGTTAAACATTAAAATTACGCGTTATTAATGATTCATTATTATAGCTCAAAAACCGTGTGTTACACTGTTAAAAACCAGCATTTTCCCTAGATTTTTTTAGTTTTTTATGGTTTCGTAACGTGATATAAATAATGATTCCATAAAAATATCTAACTATTTGAAAAATAACATTCTTAATGTATTTTTGCGTAAATATAAGAAATGTAATAAAACAATTATCTTGTATTAATTTCAAGTAGTTATTTCAACACAGTGTTAGGTTTCAGCTAAAGTGTTTTAAAGAAATTGCTTTGTGCCAATCCTGCGATTTCAATAAATTCAAAATATTTGGTTTACCTACCGTAAAAGGTTTTTTTTTTTGGCTATTTAAAATTTAAATTTTATCTCGAAAGTTAAAATTAAAATACAGGCGAAACTGGCAAAAAAGTTACAAGAAATATTTTTCATTACATTCTAATAACATAAGCAATTATTTTGAGCTGAAGTTTGACATTCGTTTTGTTCCATTTTGAGATTTTTACGAATAAAGATATGCATTTTAAATTCATATAATTGTTTTAATTTTTTTTAAGTAATTTTTTTCGTTTTCATGATTTCTTTAGACTGATATTTCACACGACAACGAAAAAAGATGTAATACGCTAAAAACGTAGAAAAAAATAGCCTCTTGATTCTTGATCGCCCTTATAGCTAATTATTTTCTGCATTTTTAGCATATAACATTTTTAGAAGTAATGCGAAATACTAGCTTGGAAAAAAAACCAATACTTCGGAATGTAATCACTTGAATAAAAACTGAACTAGTTGCAGGAATTTTTAATTATATATTTTCTTTTTCGCACGGGTTTCAAAATGTAACAAAATTAATATGGTTGGCAGAACTTCAAAATAACGGTTCATGTTATTAGAATGTCATAAAATCTCTTCCAAATATGTTAATGTGGTTAGCCCGTATTTCAATGTTAACTTTTGAGGTAATATCTGAAGACAAAATAGCCAGAAGTCCCCTACCGTTCGTAAAACAAGTCAGGTTTCAAAGAAAACACTTCCGCGGGAAAATTTTGTGTTATTAGGAATTTGTTCGAATCGAGACTGGGTTGAAAGGGTCTCGCATTTGCGCTACAAAAAACGTTATTGTTTCTATACAAATTACATCGCATTTTTAAAACGTCATCTTCTAGGCCTAGTTACGAAACCACAAAATATCCTGAAGGTCGAGAAAAAAATTTACTCTTGGACACACTTAAAAGCGTATTGCATAAATTCATCTCTCATCGCCGAGGCTGAATGGACCCTTGCAACAAACTTTTTTATGTTTGACATTGCTTTTGTTTTGTAGGGAGGACGGAGTTTAGCAGTGTGGAACGTATTTGTGTAGAGTTGACGTTGCTTTACTGAATAATAAAGTAATTTATCACGAACGTTCGTAATAAATTAACTTACATCCTGCGACACAGACGATACATAAAATTAACGGGGTAGGAATTACACAATCTTCACTTTCGAGCGTGGTGTTGTACCCTGCCAAGAGAAAGCGGCCCCTAAGAAATTTGGCAACGTGTGCCGTTGAGCCAACGTAACAGGTTTGAGACGAGGCGAGTTCGCGGCAGACAATGGCCCACTGTTGATATCCCGTAGCGCTGGCGGTTAGTTCATCGCATTGTATTACGCGTGTGAGATGCGACTGCGTGGGATCCCGTGGTCAAGAGAGCGTATCACATGCCGGTCAAATCAGTCATGCAGTCCGTCAGAACTCCGAGGGTTATGCAGGCATTATTGCACGTGGATCATTTCTGATCGAACAGTAAAGGAAGTCAAGTGTTAACGAAGGTTTCTAGTGTTCAACATGTTAGAAAATTAATTTATTGCATTTTTAAATGGCTTTAAAAATAAACGCTGTGCAGAAATCTCCATTCCGCCCTAATAGGACCAACCTTCCGTTATTAACTGGAAACTTTGTCGCTTTGTTTTCCATAGTCACCGCGGAAAATTTCGAGTAATCATTGGAGAACGAGCGCCCTGCACACACTTCGTGTCATCAGCTCACAGCATTTCCGTGCACTTCCAATATGCTAGAAGCGACTTACCGCCTGGTATCGTAAACTGGAATGCTAAACTGATGTTATCTTCCCCCTCTTGTTACTCCCATTTATGCAGTGAGCGTGCGCGCGCACACAAACGCAGATTTACACGGCAGCCGAGTTAAGCCTGCGGTGATTCACGCTCTTAAAATGTCTTGCTACTCTAGGTACGTGAATTTCGCGAATCTATTCAGTATTAGGTTAGGCGTGATGCAAGTGTGCTAACATTATGATTGGACCACGTCCGTTTCTCCACCTCCGGACGACCGTAAACCCAATAAAAGAACACTGAGAAATATCGCGAGCCTGTCTTGTGCAACCGAGTTCAGTTTAAAATACCTGCGAGTACAGGAAGAGTAAACAAATTGGTCTTATCAATAGTCTGAACACTATTTTTCTATTCATGTTATATTGACCTGTGTGTTGGCTCAAATACACAATTTTTATTGTTTGAAAAGTGGTCTAAGTTTGTTTCTTGATTCATGTCTGTTTTCGCATTTCTAGAAGTTCACTAAAAAGTAAGTTCTCTCAGTTTGGTAGAGTCATAAAACCATGTTTGGAAAATTAAATACTTTTTCCACGAGGGGAGCTAGGCTCGTGGTTTATATTTTCGGATGGCGATTTTTGTGTTGAGTTGAGAGATTTGGGCGGCTCTTAACAACGAGGTCTTGAAAGTCGATGAAGGTGAAATGAGGTGGGAATGGAGCAGCTCTGGAATGTAAGGGCGTGGATACATTTTCATTAATAAATGGTTTTATGATGTTTGCTCTTATGACCCGCTAGTAGGGCGTATGCATGACCATTTTCTGTAACCGATTAAATATTTTATGTAAAATATACTATAAATATGTGTGTGTGTATTTGTCTGGTTGTAAATAAAAATTACATCTGTTTAAAAGTATTTACTTTTAACTACAATATAATTTACCTACATATGCAACAACAAATATTTGAGATAATTACCAAGATTTCGAAATCAATTGTATATACCTGCAAAGTGAATAATAAATATACTTGCAAAGTGAATGTAAAATATAATAAAAGTTAATATTATCATGTGTTTGGTAGAAAACAGCATATCTGCCTGTATGAGTTATAAATGTGGAACTCCACGAATGAAAAATAAATGAATGTGGCAAACAAATAAATTATAGTATATTGTAAAATTAATTTACAAAGTGGTAGGTCTGTACGAGGTGACATGGTTCTAACATACCTATTTCTTACAAATGCTCTCTACTAAATATAAAGCTTTGTATGTGCATAGGTTTGCTGACAAAATGCCAATCAAAATATTGTTCCTTTTTATTGGATGTATGCAGGAGAGTTGGATTTAAAGGATTCTACAAATTCCGTCCATCTCCTCTGGATATTACTTGAACAAATATGTATGCTGCACACAATACTAATATTAAAATAAATCCAGTTGCAGTAGTTTTAACTGGGAAATATGTATGGCAAGTATCGTTAAGTTAATTTTTTAACAAAAATTATCTCGGCTGAAGATGCGAACTGGGTACTTTTGATAATTTATTGTAATGCTTACATTTAAGGCATCTCTTGACCAGTAAATATATGCAGTAATAATAATGATGCACAACTCTTATGCACTAGGATTGGATGCATAGTTAATGGAAAGGAGGACTCACTGAAAACCAATACAGATGTGTATATAACGAAATCTAGTTGTCCACGTAAGAAAAATGCTCTCGCTGACTAGTAACATGCCAGAATGCCATTCGACAATCAGCGTCTGGTAACTTACTCATCAGTAGGCAGCCCAGCCAGTAGGGAAGCATTCGCAACACGCGGTAACCAACCTCGCACATGGACTGGAACAGGGCTTTGCGAAGGCAATCGGCGAACAGGTTTGCTTACATCAAAGGAACCACCACAATTCGTTTCTGTGTACTGTTCTACTCTGTGGCTATTGCTTGGCACCATTAACAAAGGAATGTGTTTTGATCGTGCTGGGAGTAAAAGTAATGCTCGAGCAGGTACTACCTTACCGCCAGCCAGTTGTTTCACATATGTTAGGGAGAGGTGAAGTGTTCTGCTGCTGCTTAAATAATCTGCGAGTACTGTATGACTATTTAATATTTAGTTTAGTAGGACTGCATTTAGAATATGCCGAGGTGTTGTGACACACCTTTTTATTACCCAGCTGATTTTTTATTAGCTTCCATACATAGTGTTAATTCATAAACCATTCATGTTAACATATTCACTATTTTTGCGACTTTAATATGTGCGAGGCGGGAGGAAATGATTGTTAGCAGTGTTTCATACTATAGCATGAAGGAGGTTAGATCCTAGACTTTAAAATCATTTATTTTAAATAATAGCAAAGTGTAGACGATAATTTCTGTGGGTGTATAAGGCATTTTCTTATAAGCTATAATATTGCTTTGGTGTTTATTTTTAAGTGATACAATCACATTTGTTTCAAATATAAACCTGAATGTGGTGTAGGCTTTTGCAATGTGTGAGTTTAGCAATGCAATGAAACAAACAAGTACATCTTTACTTTGTAAAATTACTACTTCCATGCTAGGTGTCTCATGTAAATCAATAAATAAATATTTGTCTTTGAATTGGCAAAATATTTTATGCAGTATTGACTTAGTGAATCTGGTTATATTCGGGACGAGTATTATTTTTTTAAAAGTAAAATGTAGTAAAATATGAACACAATGTAAGTACATGGTAAAGAATATAAAATTTAATATGGTGTCTAACGTAGTTTGTGATTACATATAGGAATCAGTCCTGAAAGCATGCGTCCCTTCATAAATGCTTTGAAAATGGCTGCCAAATATGATTATAAAAAGGCTGAAGGTATAATGAAACATAGCAGTCTGTTGTAGGTCGTGAGTGTTGACTATAGTGTGGATTTGATGATTCCATCTCAAAAAGTGCCTAATGCATAATGGACCATATCACATTTGTTGGGCTTTGCATTGATCTGATATGGTATAGGTTAAACATTTATCTATCTCCAACAGTTGCTGAAAGATGGCCAACTATGTCAAGTTGGTGGGGTTGACATGAGCATACTATGCTTACAACATGCCTTGAGGTGAGACGACAAGTATCCTGTATTTTCAAAACGAACTGGTTACATATACTGGTGATGATTAATTTAAAAAAAAAAAACAATAGGACACGCATGCCTTTAGAAAATTCGAAATGGGTGCCAAACATGGTTGAATAATTAGTGTTCATGATGCCACATTAGTTTTAGTGAAGCTGCCTTATATCGTTGGATGGTAGACAAGAAAGCCACTGGCTCTGACCATCCCTGCGACAGTCAAATGGTCCTCCCTCCTGATGGTCTGTTGAGATCTTACAGAACTGGTCAGCAGTATACAAGTTATTTGTAATTACATGCACATTCGGCAGTTGTGACCTTACGCACGAATTAGTTTTAAAGATTCAAGTCTGGAAATATAGTACTTCAAATTACTGCTTTGAAAAACTCCTCATTGCATATCTACGCCTATAAAAATCGAATATGGTGGTCGTAACTTCGGTGAATGGGAAATGACGTGCAACGAAGCTTACAGGATGGCTTAAAGTGTGTTTGTCATCACCTTGTCATTGGAAGTGGTGTCTATGATTTGAATTTGATAACTATGGCTTCTGTGGGGGGAAAATTGCATCTTAAACGAAGGGCTAAGGAATATCTGCGTTCCTTTTCGTCGTCGGAAGTTATGCCTATGTTATGATTTTTGATGACTATAGCCTCGGTGTGTGAGAAATGGTAGCCAACTGTGCTTATACGAGGGCTTAGGGCGTACTTGACAATATCATCCTGTTCGTTGTCGGCAGCAATGTCTATGTTATGAATTTGACGACTATAGCTTCGGTGGATGGGAATTTACAGTAGACTATGCTTACATGAGGGCTTATGGTGTAATTGACCTTGTCGTGCTACTCATAGTATGAGGCGATGTCTATGCTATGAATTTGGTGGGTATGGCTTCGGCAGATGGGAAATGGTGGGCAACTATGCTTATAAGAAGGCTTAAGACATACTTGACCCTGCGGTCCTGTTCGTCGCCGGGGGCGATGTCTATGTTATGAATTTGATGACTATCTTAAATAGTGCGAAAATTACAGCTAACTATGCTTATAAGTGGGCTTAGGCCATACTTGACCCTGTGGTAATTTTGAACTTCGGGGCTGATGCCTATGTTATGCATTTGGTGACTATAGATTCGGTGGATGGGAATTGGTGGCCATTTATGCATAGATTCGGTGGATGGGAATTGGTGGCCATTTATGCATTGATTCGGTGGATGGGAATTGGTGGCCATCTATGCTTATTGGAGCGCTTAAGTCATCCTTGGCCCTATCACCTCGATGCTACACTCTAGTTAATAGAAATTGTAGTTTTTTGGCGGGAATCCAAGATGGTGGAGGACGAAGGCAAGATGGCGGTGTGATTGACGTGTGCGTGATTAGCATAAGTGCTATTAGTATATGCACACTTAGCATATATGTGTGCGTGATTGGTATTGCAGCCTTAGAATATGCGTACTTGACGTACATAGGTCGTAGAATATATTCTTGTAACAAGGTAATGCAAGAAGTTTCATGACAGGGAAATTAACTCAAACATTCTTCAGACAAGATGGACGATGCTGTCATGATATAGCGTGAAGTGCTTGTAAATTGTTGCACAATCCGGCTACCATTTGCACAATTTCCGTCGAATTGTGCAAGTGCCTGCCGCATTGTGCAAACACATTTTTTGCAGGAAATTTAATGAAAAAAAAAAAAATTGAAATTCAGAGGGAATAAGGGAAAGTTTTAGTTGTTTTCGAGGGTAAAAAGCCTATTTTTGAGAGGGAAAAGGGAGAGAAGGGAAATTTTGCTTTCATGACCGGCGGATGGCTCATACTCTCAAACACCTTACACCTGCCCCAGAACTCCCATAATCTATCTACTCAGATTTTTTTAAAATCGTGTTTGCAATGTATTTTGGGGGAGGTAACCTTGAACCACATCCAATACATATCTCTAGAAAGCCCAAATTCATTTTTCTCCAATACCTTTTTACCGTTAGCGAGTTCCTTTCCATCACAAGAGATGGTACTACTGCTCCAACACATTTCCCTTTGTCCGCCACATTTACGTTATTTGGATATGTACTTGTTTACTTCGAAGATTGTTATTAACAGCTACTACACGGGCTGTTTATTCCCATTTTTTACATCCCCGACAGCATTTTCAAGGACCTCAGGTATTTAAGATGACCCAGTGCCATGCTGTGCATTTCTTACGTAGTTCCGCATCATACTATTTAACAAAGCCAACCCACACTCTTGTATTTTCGTTAAAATATAATGTTTTGCAATATTGGGTAACTAGGCCACCTGGATCCTGTTAACCCAGGTGCAAGGCCCAGTTGCAGTATTTTTTAAACATTTCCGGGGTAACTGGCCCACCCTCCGACAGAAACACTAAAAGTGGTTAGATAATGATGAAAACCATATTCATGCTTTGTGGAGTGGATATACTTGGGTGGCTGTTAACATCGGCGTCTTGGGAACCGATGAGGGTGAAGCGAGGTGAGGATGGAGCAGCGCCGGAATGCATGGGCGGGGGAAACGGGAGATCCCCTTGAAAACCCGCCGACCAGGGGCATCGTCCGGCATGATACCCACACCACGTTGAAGACAAATCACCTCAAAAGTTCTATGACAAGACAAAACTACAAAATTGCTCTAAATGATGATAAGAGTTTATGCCAAAGGAAGAAAACAACTAAATGTAGGCGCGCCAACCGAAATAAGTTCAAAAGGACAGTAGGGTAGTTTTTGTTTGAAACGGTTATCTTTAAAATGGTCGTTTTGAAAAGGAATGTCTTTAACATTGATTCTCCATTTAAACATTGGCTATATGTTTGGTAGGCAACATCCTTAATATTTGATGTGCAATTCTACCTCGCAGTATGAAACGCCGTTTCACACGCGGTTTTGAAATAAACAGCGGCGTGAGGAAAACATGCTGAGACGCTGTGCTTACTTTAAAAGTAGCGAATTACATCGGCTATCATAAAATGGCGGCACTGCAGTTAACTAGCAAACAAAACCCTGTTTGCTACTTGGAGATTCGATTCAACTTTACACCTTGTTAACAATAGGATGAAATTCTCATAAACACACCAGTCATTTACTACCTGTAACGTGTAAACCAAACGTCATCGATCCTGGGTCGGAATGGATTTCACACGTTAACTAACTATATTTAATTTAAACTTTTTTTTTTTGCATTTATAAACAATTTTAANTGGGTCGGAATGGATTTCACACGTTAACTAACTATATTTAATTTAAACTTTTTTTTTTTGCATTTATAAACAATTTTGGTGTCTATTAATTGATTTGAACTAAATAAGATCGAAGTTGAACGAAGGTATAATTTGGTTATTTGTGTCGCGCAACGGAGAGTGTGTAGTACGAATTACACTGTCAATATAACTAGAGGCGATTGACCTAGCTACTCAGAATCGCGACGCGAGAAATGCTTACGCTACTTCCACGTGCGTGATTATGCAAACACGTAAACAATTAGGCAAACAGGTTTCCGCAGCACTCACTGGACACACATAGGCGGGGCGTGTAGTAGAGCGACATTGCACTGTCGACTGTCAACAAGGTGGTTATCACACGCAACACGCCGTACTCGTCACGTAGGGCAGGTGATTTCGAGGAACAGTTACATTCGCAGGAAACAAGCGAGGCACGGGCGGCGAGTACAGTATCTCAGGTTAAGGCGTCTCCATAGTTGCCACATGCGTCTCACTGCAAGCAGTTGGTCTACTCTAGTTTTAAAAAAAAGTGGAAACATTTCAACGTAAATACTTTTCCAGGTCAGAAATGAAAATCAAGATTTTGTTGCCCATTCATAAATTTGACGATTAAAACGTAGACGTGGTCGTTGAAAAGTGTCGGTCAGCAAAAACTTTTGTAAGTAAACCCTCTGTTTACGAGATATGTTATCCCGTAAAACAGTATTTTAGACTGTAGTGACAATGCTTTATCTTCCATGAACAGATTACTGTTTTTAAAATCTTCAGCCGCCGCTTAAAATTCTGAGGAAATAGAACGCACGGGAATCTTGCCCATGCTATTGTCCATCACCATGCTTCCTTACGGCGGGATGCGACCTTGAGGNCCGTGTACCAGGCGCGAACTTGTTTGCAGTGTGATTGTAATGCACGTTTTTAAAACAAACTATTTCACTTATGCGCAGTCTGTTTTGCACACGAAAAGAAATAACACTCCAGACTAGGGCGGAATACAACTTTCAACATATCACGCTCATTGCAAACACTATTTTGAAACTTATGAACATGGCGAAAAACAACATTTTCAGACTATTATTGCTTAAAAATATTCTGGGCGAATTCCTGCGAAACTAGTATAACGCCCTACATTGAATTTGGCTACAGACTTCCTGCTAATAACATTATAGGGTCAGAGCTTAGTCCCGTAGGTACAGTATGACGAGAATACTACACGCCAGTTCAGAGTCTTGCGCGTAGAGGCGATGGTGCACTTGCTGAGCGTATCAGTGTCGCCTTTATGCGCTGCCTCGCCTCAAATGTGGAAAACCGTTTCAGGTAGCCGGGCCCTTTAAGAAAGCGGCATCCCTTTTATTTTGGATTTTTTTTTTACTGTATTGCAATTTTCAGATCTAATATTGGAAAACGAGGGCTGTCAGGACATATGGCATATGGCATATGGCATATGGCATATGGTATTGTCGCATGTCGCTACATGGTGTTTTATTTGTGTGGGAAGGCGCCGAGAGCTGGAGGTCAAGTTTATAACGTTAGACGACGCGAGTGGCCTATCATAAAGGACGCCGCCGCACACGCCGATAAACTTATCGCAGCTCTCGCCTCTTTGACCTTGAGAAGCTCATATTTCTCAGTTTATCACGCAGGAGTGTCATCACCGTTATCGTCCCCAGTACAAGTTAGATTTCCGAGATAGTTCTATAAGGCACCCACCTTAAGTATAAATACCACATCCGGGCCTCTGTGGAGTGAGGGATTAAGAGCTGAGAGTTTGGCAGCTCGTGTGACCTTAAGCGACAGTTGGGTGATTCCGGAGCGGCGAGGGACGAATGCAACTGTATGAGAGAGTGCGTCGGCGAGCTTGTGTGCAATGAAGAGGGACTGGTCTGCGGGGCTGTGGACTGGATGCGTGAGTGAATAGACATTCGGGACGATGGAAATAGACAGTTTTAACAAAACGTGTGGAAATAATTGGAGCAGTTTAAGGGACAATAGCAAGAGTAAAGCCAATTGAAATGGAGATAGTAATTAAATATTGCGCTCAATAAGAGTTAAAAGGACGCTCAGACTGGTAAATAACAGATGTTTGACTGTTTGTAGCATTGCGAATAAAATATAATTATTGAATTTAGTTATTTTATTTTTACGAACTCAGATACGCCCCTCAGGCTTCCCATGTAACAATATTTTAAAGTCCACGGTATTTTGCCCATGTTGTTTTTGTTGCATCTGTAACCGCAATAAAGATCAACTCATTTATTAGTTTTCAGTCCCATATGAGAAAGAAACATACTTTGATCTGCTAATTCTAGTGTCAGGAATTATGTAGAGTAGTTCTGCATATAACAGTAATTTTTCAATTTTAATATCAAGTCTTAACTTGAGTTTATTTATCTCTTTATAACTTAAGTAGGTAATGGTACAATCACCTCGACTTCTGACCACATCGCCGCGGTGTCGGTGACCAACATGCTGTAACACACGTCGGCCGACCAACTGTTTGGCGCCCCAAGCGAACAAATTAGTGTTCAGTTATCAGAACGGATGTAAGCGATGGAAGTAGTTGATTTCCGGCTACGGGTTGGACTTGGCGCTCTGGTTTTCGCACTGCTGCGCCGACTTGCATTGCAGCCTGGCAGCGAAGCTTAAGATTGTTTCAATCAATCGCTGCGACAGCGACGTGTCGTACAAGTCAAACCCACATGCGTTGTCTGAACACAGTCGTTGCTAGGCGTTTCCTATTAAGGCTCTTGCCTATTAAGGCTCTTGAACTGCGTTGGAAATACAGGTCTTTCAACGGAACTATTAAACGTGCGTCCAACGCGCTCATCTACGAAAAGAACACGCACTTCATATGAAGGCTGTTGAGGGCGAAGTGCCATATCTCGGAATATACGCCTCTGCTTTGTACCTTCCTGCAGACTTTCCGTCAATACAATAATAGGGTCACCGCGGGAAGTACCACAGGTACACGCAGTGCGGCGAGAAGACTGCGGGGACCGCGGCAGGCCAATTTTCTGGAAAGCCAGGGTGTTATGCAGTGTCTATAGCTCTGAGTGTGTATAGGGTTTCAATACAGCTCTCTGTTCAGAAAAGACACAGCTTTGACGCAATAGTTTAAAATACTGTTTTACACAAGAAGAAATGTCCTAAACAGGTGGATACTTTCAACTATTTTTGCTGACCTTTGACACTTTTCAACTACCATATTCATGTTTCAATAACCAAATTTATGAATTGGCGAAAAAATATCCACTTTTATTTCTATCCTTAAAAAGTACTTATATTGAAATATTGTATAGTTTTTTAAAAATTAGAATACAAAACTGCTTACTATTAGACCCTGAAACCTGGAACGCGCGATCGTGTTGTTGGAATTCCGCAGATTGCTCGCGGGCATTTCCGGTAGAAGCAGGATAACTTGACGTAAATGATCTGCCTCACGCCTGGGGAAAAGCTCTCTGCGGCGTAGCCAACTCCTGAATCCTCGGACATAGTAGGTCGCTGTACGTCGCATACTAAGGACTAATTGCAACTTAACGGTATCAATAAAGGCTGTGTGCCGCGATAGAATGTTTCGCACAAGGGCCGGCGGAAGCTTCTACGAGACATGCTATCAGAGCCTGCATGCAAGCAGGTATGGAGGTTTCCATGCAGTAAACTGTCGTACGATACTTGCTGGCCCAGAAGTAAACAAGTGTGATGGTTTTGCTTTTACTTCTGCAACTGTGGTTCAGCGACGTACTTCATTCACAACTCCTGCAATATCCAATGCTGAACAGAGCTTTGTTGTCTTATAACGGGAACATATGTGTTAAATAAGCACGAGTGTTTACCATAATTTTTATATAATGCTTTTATTTATAGTGTAAGTTGACATGTAGTGGCTTACTTGCCATTTTTTTAAATGGTCTCACCGCTGTTTCTCAAAACGAAATAATCAAAATTGCAACTATGGTAAACAACACACTGCACCACTCTCTTTCTCTCTCTCTCCCTCTCCCTCTCTTTCTCCCCCTCTTTCTCCCTCTCTTTCTCCCTCTCTTTCTCTCTCTCTTTCTCTCTCTCTTTCTCTCTCTTTCTCTCTCTCACTCTCTCTTTCTCTCTCTCTTTCTCTCTCTCTCTCACTCTCTCTTTCTCTTTCTCTCTTTCTCTCTTTCTCTCTCTCTCTCTCTCTCTCTCTCTCTCTCTCTCTCTCTGATTGGCTAATATTTCAACCTTGTAGAAATTTTCCCACTGGAAATAGCACACAACCAATTACTGAAACGTCCATGGAAACGGCCAGCAGTCCGCTAAATATCCCATAGAACCATTCATACGAGCGGCCATGCGGGCTTGCATGCAATCTTCCAAGGAAACTTTCATCGTGGCTCACGGGTGGAACGAGAGAACCTTATCTTATTTGTTTGCTGAGGTTGGGTATGCTGTACTGCCAACGTTATAACACAGTAAACTACCAATTTTTGCTTTATGTTGACAGACAATGTCCATGAATTCGCCACCCTTTCCAAGTATACAAAAAAAAAAAACGCATCTTTGAAGTGTATTGTTTGAAATTAAATTGCAATACCCATGTATTTCGTTGTATTTTTCTTTTCGCAATCGTTTTTACCATTAGGCAAATACAAATAAATAGCTGTTGTGTTTACTAAATTTTTGTGAGCTCACTGTGAAATCTTACTGCTTACTACCGAGCGGGATGGTGCAGTGGAAACTCAGACTCGCATTCGGGAGGACTCAGGTTCGATTTCCGGTCCGGCCATCTTGATTTCGGTTTTCCGTGATTTCTCGAGATCACTCCAGGCGAATGCCGGATGGGTCCTAACAAAGGCTATGGACCATTCCATCTCCAATACCTCTTCCCTGAGCAACTTCCTCTTTCTCTAATGACGTCGCTGTTGACGAGACGTTAAGCCCAACTACCTTCTTCTTACTTCTCAAGTTTTCAATTGAGTAAATCCCTTAAGAACGGCCTACGTTTTCTGGGCAACGATATTCAGTGCGTCGTTTATTTTAACTTATTTCATACCAAAAATGCATTCGAGACATGGACAAAGAATTCTGCTCTATCACCGCCAGGATTAAAATACCTGACCAAGCACATATTTCATAATATCTAAAAGGAAAAAAAACTACATGATCGTTTATTGTGTATTTACGCGATGTGCACGTGTAAATATGTAGGTAATTGTGTTTAAAAGCGCAACTATGAGTTGTAACGGCTGCGTTGTAAGAACGTAGACGCTCGACTTGAAGGGTTTCTTCGGCGAGTATTAGTTTTCCGCACTGTAGTTGGCGGGGGCCTGCGCGATCAAGACTGTAACTGGAGCGGAACGGCAGATCGCGGTGTGCTGCGTGGGCGCCCCGCCGCGTGACGTCACCAGTCTGCAGTGACATCGACCCACCACGCCCCGCCCCGGCTGCTGTGTCGGCATCTCCTACATCCACCACCTCTCCCGCTGTTGAAGCGCCGGCGCACTCTACACTTCCTACATTACAAGTGAACCGACTGGCTGCTCACCAACATTTTACCGTTTCGACATGCGTCTTTTGTCTGGCATGTCAGTCTGCCAATACGACGCATCGCATTTTATTGTTAGGCCCCCTCGTCTTCATTTATGGAAATAAAAGCGCCGCTGATTGTATGGAACATTTGTTTGGGTATTTTGGCAGGAAAGATTAGGGGTGTGTATATATTTAGTTTATATATATATATATATATATATAT